>JAAGNO010020603.1:0-64106 GCA_033439905.1 Ceryle rudis | reverse complement strand
GGTAACTAGTGGCGGTCATAGGCAGCGGCAGCAGTGGGAGGTGCGGAGCCCCGGGATGTGGCACTATAATAATAAGGGGAACCTGAAAGTTAACACAGGAGAAGAATGGACTGGTTGAAAGGACAAACAGTAAAAAAAAAAAAAAAAAAAAAAAAAAAATTAAAACAATCAAACAAAGAAAAGAAACAAAGGATAACTAAAAAGGAAAGGAAGAAAAGGAAAGGAACCTAGGGATGAACCTGGGGACTCAGCTCTTAATGGGATTAGGGAAGGGCAGAATGCAGACAAGGACTGTGTTTCAGCGGAGAGATGCTACTGTGGCCTCTGGCTCTGAAGCCCCTCTACAGGAAGGAGATCCTTTTGCTCCTTTTGACCATCAGTAAGTTGCCAAGAGGGGAACCTGTGAGCACTGCAGCACAAGTACACAGTACCTGGTCTGCAACCACAAGGAGTGTCAGGGCCAGGTGTTCTGAGCATACCTGCCAAAGTATAATGGGTCACTTTTAAAACCAGGAGGGGAGCATTGAAACAAAATTACAGTGTTTTATTGCTTGGGATTTTGGCCATATTTGGTGTGAAAGTGCTCTAGATGGTTATTGAATGTGTGTTAAACAGTGATTGATTGACTGATTGATTATTAAGATCACATTTACTGAGGTTTAACAACACTGGAGTAAAATATGCATCTATTATCCAGTTGTTAAACCTCAGTAAATACGTAGGCAATAATAACAGCTGATTTATTTTACATATAATAAATCTCTTCCTATTCCCTTTCAAAGAAATGTTGTGTTAGAAGATACAGTTTTATGGGAGGGTTTTTCCCCTCTGAATAAAAACACCACTATCTCTGGGCTTATTAGTCACTGGAGATGGATATATCCCTTCAAGAAAACTGCTATTTTAAACCTAGTGGTGCAGCCTGTCTCCTACTCCGGACACTATCCCAACTAGTCCAGTAGGAAGAACTTTTATGGGATTTCCAGATCCCTAGGCAATGACTCTGGGTTTAGCCTGGGAGAGGAGCGAAACCTCATCTGGATTTTTAATCAGACCTTGAATAGACACTGATTACAGCCTGAGAGAGTAGCAGATTCTGAATTTAAGTTTTGATCTAATCTGGAATAAACTGTGGATGCAGCCTGTGGAGAAGCCAGAGCAGAACTGGAATTCTGAACCATCTCATGAAAGAGAATTCAGCTGCAGAACAGATACAAAACACATGTGAGGTATATACTCATCTAGACACTGAACTGAAAAGTGGGGAAAAGGCCTGTCACCTACCCCAATACTTGAAAACCCTATGCAGAAACAAACCAAACCAAAACAAAAAGAAAACAAAGGAGACAAACAGAAGGAGCGCGAGGCTGGGGGTGTGCTGTGGGAAAGAGGTACTCACTTAGTAATGCAGGGTTGCTGAACCGCCAGGCCTCGTTGTAGGTTGTGTACTGAGGGTGGCTGTAGGGGTTCCCTGAGAACTCGCTCCCTGGAAGAAACCAAGGAAGGTGTGAAATACAATTAGGAATGGAAATACATGTCTGCTATTCCGTCAAGCCAGTGTTCATGCTGAATCCATATGCCAGCAGAAAAACTAGTGTATGCAGCTTCCTTGCCCAGCTGGGACTGTGCCGTTCAGGAGCAGCGTTTCTAGTGTTTGTTCAGCACAATGTTGCTACCCCATACAATTAAAAATCATAAGATTGACCTCTTCAGTATCAAGAAATTTGTTTAAATAATGAAATTCAATGATACACACACACACAAAAAAACCCCAACCACCCCACAACAAAAAAGCCTGGCTTATTTTTTGTTGCCTTCTAATTCTCAGGCTGCAGTAGGATTGCATATGCAATATTTTTCTGCAATTAATGATTAGCTTTCTTTTAAATAAAATCTGAGGTTCTCTGATAGTGTCAAGACAGCAGGCATGGGAACTTGACAGGACAAGCTCAGAATAAACTCATTGGAACTAGCAGTGCTGTTGATGGCAATATGTATTGCTAAGTTTTGTTCATAGGGTACTGATGGCGATGATGTATTTGTGGAGAAGAGTATCATTGAGTCTTGGAAATGTTCTCGGAGCAAGGTGGGCTTAAATATAAAATAAAATAGAAAACAAGAATCACTCTTTCCTATTCTGTATGATGGTGTTAGTCAGAAAAGTGTTTCATACTTAATTAATCCCACCTTTATGTTTAATTAGTGAGTTAAAGAGGTAACTTGCTGTATTCCTATTCCAGCAAATAATTTTCTAATGTTTAGCACTTTAGGTACTATTCTGAATCTGAAACACAAGCTGGGCTACAGCTCCCCTTTTTCACATTCAGTAAATGGGCCCAAACTGAAATACCTGTGAGCTTTGTGATCTAGTAAGACTGACCCAAGATCTGAACATTGTACAGTCTTTTTTAATATTCAGTTTTATTGTGCATAAGGAGCTGAGTATTTGATAACTGATTAGGTATGTTGCTGCATTCAAAATAAATAAATCTCCCAGAACTTAAAAATGTATGATTCTGTTATGTAAAAACATGCCATTATCTGATCATAACCTCAATTTAATGCAATACCAACAGACTGGGGACAATTAGTGCCATCTGAAAGGCATTATGCACTAAGACAGTGAAAGAACAGTGTGACTATTAGCTTCTGGTCTGCCCTGAGGCAGGGGTGGAGTTGTTACAAGTAAAGTGTTTGAAAAGCACCTGGGGTTCCTGCTAGATACCATGGAATAGGGAAAGAAGGCACTGCAAGATGTGCTGGATGCCTGTGATGCAATTACCAAATAAATGTCAATTAATTATACTGTAATCTCTGCAAATCTCCTCTCGCTGGAGAGTTAAAGCCAAAACCACAGATTCTCTGATAGTGCAAATGAAGTCTGTTGAAGTCAGGGGATTTGCACTGGTTCAAACTTGAGGAGAATCTGTCTAGCCAGGTTTTTTAAAAACAGGATAATAAACGAAGTCATCACTATGAAAACGTGTATGTATCAAAATCAACTACCCAAAGGTATTTTAGTTACAGTCTCATAGGATCATAGAATAGTTTTTACTTTCAACATCAAACCCTATTTTGTGTGACAGATTTTGCTAAATATAATGATAATAACTCAGCATATTTCCGTATCTAGAAACATCCTGCACTGAAATTCCTGACAGCTAGCTGGAAGGAATAGGTGAAGCCTGCTAAGCTGACCACAATGCTATGGAATAGGATATAACGGTAAAAACCAATGCATAGGCCAGATTTCTCTCTACTGAAGTGACTTATCTGTGGGATATACTGGAATGGGTTTGCCTCCCAAAGAAGGAAAACAGTTATCTGGATGAGAATTTCTGCTTTGAAATGTCTCATGTAAACATCACTTCTCTGCACGGAGAGAAGTTCTGATATTTCAAGGCTTCTCTCCCACCTTCTTCTGAGTTGTCACCGTAAACTGTTTATAGTGTTCCTAAAGCACGGGTTAAGTAGAGGAAAAAGCCCCAGCTATGGAGCTGGGGAGAGGAGGGAGGGCAGCCACTGGAAACAGTGTTTATTGACGAGGAGTGAAAGCATGCATGGAGCAGGATAATGAGCTTTTGAGCTCAACTGTGACCAAGAGGAACTGAGCTATCGCCTTCCCCGATCACTAATGAAACAAGTGTAATTTCCTCATCAACATTGGATTCTGTTTAACGACTCCCTGCCGCTGCCATCAGCAGCCCTTTGCAGGCGCTGCTCTGTGTAAACTGCCGTTCCCTTCAGTGGATGCTCCCTTCACCAAAACAGTCTGCAGAAACTTGATGGCCTTTCTGGGAAAGAGGAAGAATGGAGGTGTGAGGATCAAAGGTGCTCTGTTACCTGTGCAGGTAACAGCTCTTAGATAGATAGGTTAAATGTAGCACAATACCTGATTTGTCCTGTGAGCGACTAACCCCTGCTTTTTCAAGTGGATGCTCAGGCTTTCGTCCTCATCTGCAGCCTGAGACCTGAAGTTACAGGCAAGGGCAAATGTATCTTACCACATCATCCACATAAGAGATACTTGCATGCATGACTGACCATGATGCGTGGTTATACTGCTACTGGAGACAAGCTCTTCTCCAGATTGCACAAGCAGGAGTCTAGTGAAAGGTTGTCACAGATAGAACAGAGCAGCTTTGGTTAGCACTGGTCAAACAATCTTCTCAGAAACAGTTTTCCACTGGAAAATGCTGTCTCATTGAAATGGAAATGTTTTGCATGAGCTTGTCAGCGTCAGTGGAGTTTGGGAAGGAAAAGTTCCAAAATGATTGCAAATTGAAACAAAGATTATGTTTCAACTTTCTTGGTTTATTTCATTTTGTCTTTCTCATCTCATTTAATTTCCTTTCAATTCTTTTATTATTTTAATATGCCTTGACATCTAGAACATGTTGACGTTATTGAAATGTTTCATCCTGATGTTTGCAAATTGAAATATTTCAAGATTCTGACTCCTCATACCAATGCAAGATGAAAACAAATGTCAAAAAATCAGTGCTCTGCATGGGTTGGAAATTCTGGTTTCTGACCAGTTCTGTTTTTAGCTCTTCACCTTTGTTTAGAGAAGACAGAACCTCTTCCTCATATTCAATCATCTAGACAATAAGGTGTGTTTGCGTGTCAATATGTTTCTTAAAGATACTCCCTAAGTGGTTAACTTGCTGGCTTCTTGTTTCCAGAGTAGTTAAAGCAGTAACTCCTGATCTTTCTTGGCCTGGGGGCACGTTGGCAATATCATATTTGTTTTCTCTGTTCAACCTGGACTCGCTGCAAGCAAGCACAGAGGATCAATCTCATGAGGCCTATATTCTGTGCAATCTGTGCTCTGGGAACCTTTACTAACAGCATTTCTTGGTATCTGTATTTAAATCTTGGCACATTTAGTCTTCTAATGCAGAAACCATGAGGCATGAAGTGAGCCTAGCAGGTGGCAGGTTCAGAACAAATAAGGGAAGTAGATATCACAGAATACGTAGTTAAGCTACACAACTTCTTGCCATAGGTTGCTACAGATGTTAAAGGCTTATATGGGTTCAGAAGACACTGTTTAAGTTTGTGGAGGGGAAACCTATCGAGGGAGTTTAATATTAAATAGAAAGACACTAAGTCTGGATGAGGAAGTCTCTTGAGATGCAGCTTGATGGAGGCTGGGAGATCTTTTAAGAAAGCACCGATACGTGTTTGCTCTACTCTTATAACCTTCCTCAAGTATTCACTTTTGGCCCCTCACAGAGAGTAGTGGCCACAGAGATCTGCAGTGTGCCCATTAAAGCCAAATCTTATGTTCCTTCCCAGGAAGCCTCTTTATCTCCAGCTTGTTGGCTTCAGTCACACTGGAAGACAGGAAGAGAAGAGCTGCCAGGCTGGGTCTGACCAGTGGGGTATGACTGAAACAGCCAGAACTCTATGCTTTGTGGAAAAAAGCAGTAACTCCTGCAGGATGCCCAAGTAGGCCACTGGAAAAACTTCCTCTAATTGAACACTGACATCAGATTTAACATATTCATTTCACTTGAATTTTTTTTTTTCTTTGAAGTATAATTCAACATTTTTTATCATCCTGTTCCTTTTTTTTTTTTTGGGGGGTGGTGGTGGTGGTATTTGTGTAGTTTTGGGGACAACACTGTCTTATGGATATGTACCCTCTATATCAAGGAGCTGAAGTGCCTTTTTCTTAGATAAGTGACCCCTGTGATTAGTGGTCTTAAAATTTTTGTCCCAGTCTAGATGTCAGTATCATCCTAGTGATGAGGATGTTAAACTTACATAGAAGTTACTGATCAGCTGAGAACAGTTAGAAGTTGAGAAGAGACTGTTTTTCAGAAGTACTTATTCAAAGAGCCAGCTATTTTGGTGTTATTAATCATTTCTATATGCCATGACCTTCTGTGAGTTTTTACATATAACTGACTTAAATATTGACAACTGAGTCTACCTGCTGTTACTCTGTGTGGGTTTTTAATTGATTTATATTGTCTTAGTGCTTCTGTGATTCTGGAGACAAACCAGCTCCATGAAAAATTTAATGTAGAAGGAGATGCCCTAAAATTTTCCAACTCTGAACCACCCCAAACGTTCAGCAAGCTAGTCAGCTACACCAAGAGACTAAAGCAGCGGTGAGGAGGGGACCAATCCACTATCTTTCCCTGATCTAAAAGTCAATCACATCATCTTCACAGCATGGCCCAAGATTTTGTTGTGCCTTAGGATCATAAGCAGTAGGCAGCTCGGGAATGCAACCATAGGCATTAGCCAGTACTTCATGGTATATAAACAGTGATTTGTCATTTAAAGATGTTAAGACTTTGACCTGCAAACATTTCCTATCAGTCCTATTTTCACTGTCCTCCCTGCGGTGTATGTTCATTTAGCTAGCTGTTCCAAGGTTTGGATGAGGGTTAAGTTAGGCTTTTCACTCATAAGCCCTGGAAAATCATATCGTAGTGATTTAAGAGCTTTCTGTCCTCAGCTTTCTGCTGCTTCAGTTCTGGAGTCATCTTTTCAGTAGTAGAGGTTGCAGAATGGACTGTGTACCTGCTCATTAGCCTTCACGACTAACAATCCAGGGCAGTGACATAAACAGAAATTAGTGGCAGAAGTTCTGAGCTACCATGGCTAAGAAATGAAAATCCTGCCTCTTCTTTTATCTGCTAGGGACAACTGTCATCAGAGGAGTGGAGAATAAAGCCGGGAGTAATAAACTCCTCAGCACCCTAGGCTAAATGGTTTTCTCTTCTCCCTAAACAGTGGTAGAATCCATATGCCAGGAGAATTTATTTCTCCAAATGCATTGGGTAGCAAAGAAACAGTTTGCCTTTGGATGTACAATTAGGTACATAAGTTTCCTGGACTGGAGGCACCATCTTACAAGCAGGAGGGTGGGTAAGCAGTTGGTTGTTGAAAGTGAATAGTTAGTTTCTCCTGAAATGCTGTTAATCTTTGACGAGTTCTTAGCTAGTTTAGGCTGTGGACAGTAGGTCTCCAAAACCAGCAGGTATTAAATTATCATTGATGATTTTCAGTTGATGCCCTGGCCTTAGATAGAAGGTAAGTTGCTACCCTAAGTTAGTAGATAGCTGAATATCCTGAGCCATGAGCAGTACATAATAATCTGCATGGGTCATTGGAAAATAATTGCGTTAGTTAATGAATACTAAGGTTAATTAATTACCAATTAATTGCCACAGATTATAGATAGCTAGTTGCCCGTAGCAGCAGTGAATCAGTTACTAGAGGGAAAGAGATACATTACAAAAAGGATTGTTAGCTATGTTGGTTATAGGCACCTGATGATTTCCTGATGAAAAGAATACCCCTTAATATCAGCAAAGAGATACCAAATCCAACTGTTGAAGCTCTTACAATGCTAGTATACCATTCAAATGTGTGTGCACCATTACTGAAGTGTGGGGGCCGACTTACCAGGAACCATTCCTGCAAGAGTTGAGGTTGGGTAGCTGCCTTGTCCAGTTGGGGGAACATGGGGTGGGTAGCCAGGCAAGGTGGTGCTTGCCATATCACGACCTGGAAAGGGAAAGAATCAGGACAGGTGATCATTAGGGATCAGGTCTTTAAATATTGATTTGGTATCACCTTTTTTCCCACAGTCACATGACTAGCAGCTTGATAGGCAAGTGCTGTGCAGCCTTCTCTTACATAAGTGCTCTCCACTGAAAATTTTGTGGGAGGCCTGTGGCACCTTTGATCTCACATTGTAAGGGTGTATGTTAAAACTTAGCTTTGTGAGGCTCAAAAGAATCTGTTTTGTTTCACTGTAGATTTTTGATCTATTTTAACTAAATCCAAATGACTTTGAGCTGCACAGAGAATGTGGCATATTCATTGCCAGAGTAGCTGAGGTCCTGCCTATATGCAGTGGATGCAGTTCCAAAACTGTGGTGATGTTACTTCAGGGCATGAATAAGGCATTGGAAACTGATCCAAGAGTTCTCTGTGCCTGTCTCTTCCCACCTCTGCCATTCACCTGCTGATGATTTTAGGCAAATCACTTTACCTCTCTGTACTTCTTTTTATGCTGCAAACTCTTTGGTGCAAGGGCACACTTTTAGTACATTTGCACAGCGCTTAGCATGAGATCAGTACTGGTTGGACTCCTTCCAGGTGCTGGTGTAATATATATATATAATAATAGGATCATGCAAATTAGTTTGAGTCCCATTTCATTTTTATCACAGGTACAAGTTTTTGTTAGTGATACTTAAGTTGTGGTATGTTTTCTCCAGCAAAGAAGTAGAGAAGGGTGTGAACTGGACTATGTGGATGGTTGTAGTTTATTTTTCACCTCTTAGGAAGTGCAGCTGGAGGCTTCTTGGTTGATGCCAGAGGCATTTCCTCATTTGGACTGGCTAGCCTGAAAATGGGCCAGCCAGAAGGGCATTTGCTGTTAGTGCTTATTGCATTTAAATGAACTAAAATAATCTCAGAAGCTGCTGGGAGTTTCAAGCCAAAACAAAAAAAAAAAAGAAAAGAATACTAAATAAATTAAGATAATCTTTCGCCCACAGCTGCTGGGAGATTTACAGCTCAACCTCTGCTGCTGCCTACTGAGATCTCAGCCTGTTTCAGGCACCTAAAGCCTTTCGTATTCCCTAGGTGAACTGTAGCTCACCAAGATGTTTGTGCCTTTTGCTGTTCCCTCATGAAATTTTGTCTCTTCTACCTGTTCTAAGTGGAGGACTGGAGTATGATTCACCTTTAGAAGTAACATTAAGTATGGCCCATTAATATCACTGGTGTCACTGGAACTGTGCTGGGATATGCCAATGAAAGAAGAGTTGGTTTAACTCTACTAGTGGCAAAATGATAACTGATAAAGCAGGCTCTGGAACAAGCACAAACCTTGGCTGAAATAGATAACAGTTACACAGCAAAGCAAAAACTAATCAACATGGAGAATTAACCTGAAGGGTGGAAGTTTCTCTGGGATGAGGTAGGCTAAGCCAGTGTCATTACTTTCATAGGTCTTGACTAAAGATTACTGAGGTGATTTGCTCAAGAAAAAAAGAAATGCAGGTTCATTCTTTCTCCCTGAAGAGGTTCCTGATCAGTGGCTGATGTTCCTAGCTCACCTCCCCTTAGATAATTGCACAGAAATACCAGGCAAAAGGTGAGATGCTTTCCAGCCACTCCTCAATATTGATAAAAATAAATATATAATGCCTCAGAGATTTATATTCTACACTCCTCTACTCTTTTATCACCATCATTCCTTTAGTGATTTGTAGCTGTGTGTTAAGCTGTATGATTAACACCTTTGTTTTTTTTTTTCTCACATTCATTTAAGGCAAGAAAGCTTTATGCTTAAAATTCATGTTCTTTTGGTTACATTTATTGACTGGCCTGAGAAATAACAACAGACGATGAGTGAGAAAACAGTGTCACTGAAAAGTTAGAGAGAACATTATGCAGCAGCAGGCAAAATTAATTCGTGTTGACACTTCCATTCAGGTGGGAACAGAGGCACACTCACTCTGCTATTCGATCCATGCACATACGCCCCTGTGTTTTTATTCAGACATGAGTGCACAGAGGCTTATGTTCAAAACTGAGTGTGGAAAATTCATTGGGAAGTGATCAGCTGTCAAAATCCCAATCTTGAAAAAGAAGATTACAAACAAGTACAGTATCAGCAAAATGAGTAAGAGTCCAACAGAGACACTCTAAAAGTGCTGTTACATACAAGTAGGCACCTTCCATTACCCCCTCTCCTTACCAACAGGTAGACAGAATTTTCAAATTCTTATACTCCAGGGCTATGGCAAAGCACCTATTCTGGTCATAACTCGCTTCCAACTCCAGCCATTCTCCCTTCTCCAAGGGAACCTTCTCCATTCTCCTTCCCTTCTGAGTGAGGAACAGCACCTTCACCACTGTCACATTGTTTGAGTTTTTGAATGAACACTTTCTCCCATAAGGTTCCTAAGGTAAGTGCCTCTCCTGAAACATAGTGCCTTCCAGGCTGGAGGGTGGTCATATATGACTGCATCCCCAGAGAACTATAGTGTTGGAGAGAGCCTGTCAGGAGACTCCTTGGCTTAGGAAGTGTCCAGAGCTCAGAGGCTCTTATTTGCTGCAGTAAGATTGGACCAAGACAGTTTTATGAACACAAAAGTTTTCTCTGCTGTTATCTGCTGCTTTCCTACAGGGAGGTTTAAAAATGCAAATCTCACCTGACAAGACAAAGGGAGGATGTTAGGTCAAAGAAAAAATAATACAGGGACATGAAGGAGGCAGAGGTAAGGTGTTTCTTGAGCATTAGGAACTTGTGGTCTGCACTAAGACTTTGTCTGTTCTGAAAAAGCCCAAATTACATTCTTTGACAGTCAAGTGACAACAGCCTCAATGGTCACCTTAAAATGATAACCACTATTTCATCCAAGCCACCCCTGAGCTTCTGCAGCAATGCTGCTTCAGTCACCTTGCACAGGAGTTTTTCCTACTACCGCCTTGAAACTTGTCCTCTCTTCCCATCCTCTTCTCCAGCCTTCTGCTCCTCAGTGCTGCCATCTTCTGCAACTTATTTCTTCAACTCTGTCCTTCCCTTAAAGGTCACCTACCTCAGGTCTGTATTCCTTTTCCTGTAAGACATTGTAGTCTCCCACCCACCCTACCCAGTCTTGACATGCAGATATGATGCCCTATTTCTACTTGGTCTGCTATGTGAAGGCACCAGCTCACGCTGACAATCAGACCAGGTGATTCAAATATTGCTCCCACCAAAGCTATTGCAGTGCTCACCAACTGCCTATGGATTTATATAGCTTAGTAGTTGGTGCAACCCAAGCTGAATGACTCAGTCCTAGAGCTGGCTAGGTTATTCAAGGTGCTGTCATCTGCCTTAGGTTGGCACACAGTATTCTTGCTGGGCCTACAGTACTCAGGGTTATTATGGCTGTTGAGGCAACCCAGCATTTTGCTGTATGAGTGTCTATACTAAGTCCCAGATCCATCCTACTGGGATACCCAGTCACTTCTAGATAGTTAACAGCTTCTTTTCCCATTTTATTCTAAAAAAGTGAAGGATCATCATGAAATCTTTTTGTGACTCTCCATGGAGCTGAGAACACATGCTGCATACACAGAACTGGAACACGGTTGCTCTGGTTCTGCACTCAAAGAGCATTTATTGGCCTCCCCATCAGATGAAACTGAACCCCTTGCCTGCAGCATCCCCACTGAGTTTGTGGCCAAGGCTGGTTACCTGCTATCAGAGGCTGGGTGCTGGACTGCCCAAAGTGGGCACCATGATGAAGGAAGGCACTGTAGCAAGGCGTGGACGCATCGTCTGAAAGGGCCATGTGGAAGGGCTGAAGATCAGCCTGCCCAGAGCCGACCGGCGTGGTGGGGGTGAAAGGGGTGAGAGAGGCTCCATGAGGCTCTTGCTTTATACTGAGGGGAGAGGAGAGGTTTTCTGTGGTAGGGTAAGGGATGGACACAGACAGACAAAGGGAACAGGGGGAGGAAGAGGAGGGTGGGGAAGGGAGGAGAGGAAGAACAAAATGGGTAAATGAAAATGGAGTGGTTAAAATCTACAGGGAAATTAATTTTAAAACAAAAAAAATAAAAACAAAAAGGTTAGGAGTAGATCAGAGGAGCCAGTGCTGACAACAGCAGTAAATGCACCTGGGGGGTAGGCTCTGACTGCAGGGAGGCCTCTTGCAGGGGCAGCAGGAGATGAGGAGGATGGGGTGCAGTGGCAAGTGGGAGGAATGGGATGCAGGAAAAGGAGAGGTGAGGAAGGGAACATGCAAGAGAGGGAGGACAGGAAGAAGCATAGGATTGGGAAGGAGAAGAATGCTCTGAAGCTCCTGTGCTCCCTTTCCTGCTTCCTTCTCTTGCTGGCTGAGGGCACACAAAGATGCTACACTTACACAGTTTGGCCCAGGGATTTACACCACTTTGTCTCTTCAAACCCAAGGTAACCTCCCCCAGGAGAGCAGCATTGTTATGAGCATCTATTAAACCGAATGCTCAGTCTAATAGCCAAAGCTTCTCAAGCCAAACTCCATAAAAGCTATGACAAGAAAGGTGTAGCTGAAGTTTAAAGTGGTTAAAATAAAAAATGGACTTTGCAATTAAAAGTTGGATAGACAGATCAAATCAATTTATCTTGTTCACAGTGGCACACTTCAGAGTAGTCAGTACCAACTCTGGTTGTTCCCTGAGTATAGTATTGACAGATAGATACCCTCACAAAGAGAGATAATGGAGGAGAGGAAATATGGGGTCTTATAAATGGTCTTATTTTCATTGTTGTTTGCACCAGACCTCCATTTCTGATGTGCAGATTTGCACAGGCACAACAGATACAGCTTTGCAACTGATCCCAACTTGGCTGCCAAGTAAGAGTTTTGGCAGCTGGAGAACTCTGTAACCTAAAGATTGGGTACTCCAGAACATCCACTGTTGTTGAGTCAGCAGTGATAGAGTCTTGTATTTGAACACCTGAAAGCGAAGGATGGATGATGGGATCAGATTCAATGCAAGTCATCTAACAAACCATCCACCTCAGGTAAACAAATGAAAGCAAATAAATGAAAGCCATCTCTCTGCTGTGATGGCAAGTGTTGCCAATGGCCTATGAAATAAGTTAGTTCTGGTGCTTTTGATTTATACAGAGAAATATAAATGTGATGTGTTATTAGGCCACAAATCTGATGTCAATAATTAACTCTAGGCACCTTATTGAGAGGCTGCAATGCTGCTTACATAGACAATAAAGGGCTGGGCAGTTTCTATCTGTGAATGCTGGTTGCCCTGAGGCATTTGTTTCCTCAAGGTTTGCTACCTGGCAAAAGTGCTGGTTTGCCATCTGTGTTCTCCTCCAAGTACCTCTAACCTGGATGGCCAGCAAAGTTCTCTGATCACTGAGAATCCTTTGTGACAAAGATGTATGTTCATGGTTCACTTGATTGGGAAAAGTCAGTCCTGGCCAAAAGGTGTACAGTTCCCTTTTACTTAGTTTACATATGTGAAGCCTCTGGTATGCTAAGGGAGTACTGTCATGTCTTCTCCCATTTTGCTTGAGAAAGCTCTGTTTGGCAAGGACCTTTTGTGGAGGATATGGGGAATGGAAGCTGCAGTATTTGGGTTTTGTTGCACAGTTAGTTAAAGTCACCAGAGCAGGCAGCACATAAGAGCCCAGCTTCTGCTCTTTACAACAGTATACTATCCTACAATTCTACCAGTGAGCCTTCATGTGCCAGTCTGTGTAGATGGAGAACCCCTGAAGCTACTTTTCTCCTGCATCCGCTCTTATCAGATGGCAAGGAGTGCACAGATTTACCTTCACCCAGAAAACAGTCTGAGAGTGAAGCCTTTATCCAAATAATGTTGATACTAGATAATTTGGATTAATAGATCTATCTGCAGGCAGAGGGTCGAAAGTTCCCCTGGCTTTTAGGGGCAGCAAGTGAAGTGATATTTTTCAAGGAAGCCATTTGACAGCCGTATCTAAATAAACTAGGGACACTTTGGTCCTGGACATTTTCTGGATTTCTTTTTCAGCTCTCTATTGTGCAAGAGAGAGCAGGTGTGAGGAGTTGCTGGGGGGGGAAAGGGCAGAGAAGAAGATGGACACAGAAAGCGTGGGTGGGCAGAAGCAAGAGGGTGCTATGGGCAGAGGTTAATCCTGTTTGCACAGCCCCTAGACATGTTGGGTTTCTTAGTCCCTCCCCTGCTTTATTTCTCTTTTAAAGCATGGAATTTTCAACTATAATCCTTCCTAAACCGCAGCATTTTTCAGGCGCTCTGTGTAAGTGAAACCATAATCTCTGGTAAAACAGACTGCTTAAGCTGCTGTAGCATTAGGCCAATCTGATCCAGCCCCTGGATTTCCGCTCTGCCCAGCCACCACAGAGAGGATTTCATCCTGAAAGACTGTCTAAAGCCCTTGCAATGGGAACAACAGTGCTAGGCCTTGCCTTGCAAAGCTGAGAAGGGTTAAGGGACCAGGAGCTATTTGTCCCGGTGTTGTGAGGCTGTTAAAGCCCCTGTCAGACTCACAGCGGAGATGAGCCCAGCCCTCTCTTGAACACATCAAGGCTTATGAAGAAAAATTCCTTGCACCTTCCAGGGGCAGCACCATTTACTCAGTGCAGGGGAATAAAGAAGTCAGCACTAACATGGCAAAGAGACTGGGACACAATAATGCTAAGCACTCTTCTCTCTAAGAGCAGTGGAAAGGAGGGGAGGATAAGGTCAGACAGCGAATGATTGCACAACCAAAACCCACACTTTTATGTGTTTATCTATCTGTCTATCTTTCCGCACAAACATAACTTATATCCCAGGTATCTTTACTGGTGGATGGCATTTACCAATTTTTACTCCTTTATTGTCCAGCTCTTCCCTGACTAAAGCACCTAAATTCTGTCTCCAGTATAACTCCTGCAACTGCTATGCTGGAATAATTGCCCCAGCAGTGAATTATAGCTCCAAAGTGTGTCAGCGTCAAGGAGATCAATTGATTGATCTGTCTAGCCACCTGTGAATGGCACAGCCACATTTTTCATTTTAACCACCTCAAACTTCAGCTGTACCTTTTTTGATTCCACTTCTGATTTTCTCCATTCTCTAATTATTTGTGATGGAGAACTTGCCCCTTCCTATCCCAAGTCCTGCTAGTGCCAGCAAGCCAGTGCTGTACTGTCTGATCTGTGTCTTGGAGGGTGTCCCTCAGTAAGGCTGCATCAGGGAACTCCAAGATATCTGTTAGTGTCTGGAATACTGACCTGCAATTGAATGGGGGATAGAATGAGTTTGCAACCCCTTTCCAAAGCAGCAGGAATCTATTCCTGTCCCAGGTTTCTTTCGTCTTCTAAATGTGAATGATAGCCTTGTTTATAAGCAACAAAAAAATACCACCCAATGTCATGGTGGGGGAGATCTGGAAGGCTTGGCAGGGTGGGGATATAGGTGGAAACATACCAGAGGACTATGTATTTTGTGCATCTCCCAATCCTCTCTTTCTAACTGTACTTGCTGAGTTATGGCTGTTTTTCTTCCTTCCTAACCCTCTCCTCTGTTATTCTGGTGGAGAACTAGAACTGGTGATCTCTGGCCTAAATTCCTCCTGCGAATGAAGGGATTTTGGCCAGACAGGGTGAGAGGAAGATTCACAGCTTTGGGTTCCTACAGAGACTCATCTCGGCTTTTGTCGTGCTCTCTGCTGCTGAAAGAAAGGGAAGCAGGGGGGTTTGCAAGACTAGATAAGCTACTTGTTTTTCATCGCTGGCTTCCTACAGAATGAGCTACTTGCATCCAGTGCTACTTTTCTTCCCAGAATGAATGTAAGGATGGCACATCCCTGCATAAGGGATGGCTTGTACACGCCCACTTAACAGCACTGCTCACCACCTGACAAAGTTTAGCATTCTTCATCTTTTCTTGGGGTGTCTATGAAATATTTCTATGACCCTAGAGCCTTACTCTTTAGAACACATATCCTTACAGCATACCTTAGGCATCACTATTTTATCTGTGAGGAACTGAGCCCAGAGAAGACATAGCCAAGTGCGTGTAGGAACCCTGCGCCAAAACTGAATCTTAATCATAGAATCATAGAATTGTCAGGGTTGGAAGGGACCTTAAAGATCATCTAGTTCCAACTCCCCTGACAATGGCAGGGACACCTCCCACTTTATCAGGTTGCTCAGAGCCCCATCCAGCCTGGTCTTAAAAATCTCCAAGGATTAGGCTTCCATCACCTCTCTGGGCGACCTGTTCCAGTGTCTCATCACCCTCATGGTGAAGAAATTCTTCCTAATGTCTAACCTGAATTGACCTATCTCTAGTTTTAATCCATTCCCTCTAGTCCTATCACTGCCCTACAGCCTAAAAAGTCCCTCCCCAGCCTTCTTGTAGGCCACTTTAAGATACTGAAAGGCCACAATAAGGTCTCCTCAGATAATCTAATCTCAGGTGTTTTAAATCCTACACTTGTAACCACCACTGAAACATCTTTTTCCCATATTTGCATTCTCCACTCCTTAGAAAAGATTCATTGTGGCAAACAGAAAGGGACTAAATCCTCAGCATTCATAAACTGGTGAGTTTACACTACAGCCAGTGGAGTCACATCACTTTATCTCATGATAAAATCTCGCCTTAAATTCTCGAAGTCATACAAAAAACCAAAGTGGACTGACACACTATATCTTTCACTTTTGCTTTCTGTCATGTCAGACCCACTTTTTCTTTCATTTCTTTGTTTTCTAGCTTTTTTTTTTTTTTGGCAAGAGTATTATGGTAGTGACACTGAAGATAAAGATTTCCCCCCCTTCTCTGTGATCATAACAGACCTTTGCTAGAACAACTGAAAACTGTGCAAAGACTAATCTGCTTCTCATTGTACCTTTCTTGTCTTCTCTTCGTATTCTTGCTGACCGAAGAATGAGCCTTGCTTGTTTAGGTTTGTTTTCTATTTCTGCACAGATCCATCCATGTTCTTAGCCCAATACTTTATTTATGGGTTGTTGAAATACATGTTTAAAGAAACAACCTTGAATCGCTTTCCCCGAGAGTCAAAACTGTTGTGACATCACTAATGCCAACTTTTGAAATCTATCTGACCCATTTTTTTATAAAACTGCATTTTATAAACCTGGAATTTGTATCTGATCTCATTAACTGCTGCTCTCCAAGTAAACTGACCTACTAACTCTGTATGTTACTTTGGAGACAAAAGTTTCATAGTCTTCGTACAGGGTAAAACATGGAGCTTCCAGTAGACCTGTGATCTGGACTTACTCTTCAAATATAGATGAGTAGTGTTAGTGTTCATCTCTTGAGAACTCCACTGAAGTTAGTTTCATGTGTTTCTAAGTACATTTGTTTGCAGATGGAGCCAGTGAAGGAAGATGTGCTTTAAAGTCTTGAAGGGGAAAAAAGACGTGCAACTTGTGTACTTGGCAAACAGAGAAGTTCAGTGGAGTTCATATTGCTGTCCCCTTTCTTGACTCCCAGCCCACCAGGTTGAGCAATTACTTCTTGCCTTAAAGTGTAGCATATGTTTGTTCCTTGGTGGGCTGCAACTTGAATATTACCTCTTAAATAAGATGCTTTTGAAATATATGCTGGGAACTGTATGTAGAACACACTAGCTTTTCACACAGTTGTCATTATAGGTAGTTTCAAGTAGGTTTCATCACAATGATGTTTTACCAATCATAAGATAGGATGGGATCTTCCTTGGTAGCCCACAGCAATCCTAAACCTACAATGAAGGGCCAGAGATTACTGTAAACTCTCCACTGCTCTGAAAGACTGCAGTGGGCAATTTCAATTGTACAAGCAGCTGGCCTGGTTAAATCCAGTACAACTGGTGGACATCAAAAGGTACTAACACCTGCTGACAGTGTTGCCTAACTCAGATATAAAGTACAGTCTTAGCTGTCAGTGCGCAAATATCTGCATCACAAAAATTTTCATCATAGACAGACTTATTGGATCCTGAAGCCTCAAAAGAAAAGGCAAAAACTGAATTGTTGGGAAGACAATATAATTATTTTCTCTAAAGAAGTCCTTTTTTTGTCCAGCAGCTTGAAGTGTGACAGACTGCAATACTGTCGCCTTGCTGGGGGAAATGGGACTGGGAATTCCAATTCACTGCTGTTGTCATTACATGATGTTACTGTCATTCACTGCTATTGTTCACTTAAATGCTAATTTGAGGAAAGCAAAGACATATTTTTTTTTTGGGCCCATCCATTTCTAGTTTCCTTACTTCAGTATGCCTTTCAAGCCCACAAGCCACATTCTTCAGCATCATAAAGTTATTGTCAGGGAAACTTCCGCTGGATGCATGGAAATAGTTTATGTGATTTCTTTCCCTCTCAGCCTGCTCTTTCTGTCTAAGGATCATTATCTGACCATCTATTACCCTCAGCCATTTGGTCCTGGAGAAGAGTAGCAACACCTTTTGCCATTCCAAATTCCTTGATTAGATAAGAAGATATTATCTCTTCTTAGAGAAAGGGAAACAGCTGATGAAATTTAGAGGTTCTGTGGACTTCTACTTTTGTCAATTCCCCATCCTAAATAGAGGAGAGGCTTGCTCACAGAAAATACCTCCTTCGCTTTGATGAGGCACGGTAGCAACAACCTTGTAGCAGCCACATGAATGATTATCCTATTCCATTTTCAGGGCATTGGGGCATCCAGAGATGTGACTGCTGGTAGCTGCAGGCATCATGCTGTACCGCAGAGTACCCAGTCTGCATCTGGAGGATTTGCCATCACCAAAGACAATTTGGGGTGCCTAGCAGTATGTTACAGAAGTTTTCTTAAGTCAGCTTGGTCAAGCCCTGACCAGGACCATTGCTCACCGCTGTCAGAGGCTAAAGTAGATTCTCATCAGTACAAACAAGGAAAAGGGGAAAGAAATGCTCCCCCTCTCAGCATAATGATATAAGTACAACTGAATGTACTGGTCAGTTTTACTCGTGACTTAAACCAGCAAACTGGATTAACTTGGTTTACTTTTGCTCTACAAGGCTGATTTCTAAAGGGTTGATTTTTATGGGTGGTAATAAATATTTTGACAAATACAAAATTATGCTAAACATGGTTATTTCAAATTTTGCTAAGTAGATGAACTGCATCTGTGCACATTTATTTAGGCAATTATGTTGTTTAATATAATTTGTCTTTACATATTATTGTATGAAAAAATAGTGAACGATGAGTCCATGTTACTATTTTATTAGATTATTAACTTTTTACTTGTGATCTGTGTCAAGTTATATTTAGATGGAAATTAGAATTAAATTAAAACCAGTATTTGTAATTATTCATGCTAATTAAATAAAATGACCACAAGTTCCCTGGCTTCCTAAATATACTAGAACACAAAAAGCAAGCTCTTCTAAGCAGGTTTTGCATTAAAAAATTATTCATTAGATATGGAAAGGTTATATATAAAGAGGAATTTGAACTGATTCCAGAACCTGATTTTGGAACTAATAGATCTCATCCTTTCACACCAAGCTTAATTCACTCACTGACAGAGGAAAACAAATGTTCCTGCTTTTTCAAATCCTAGTTTGTTTCTTAGTTTTGAATGACCTGGTTATTGAACTGAAGAAAATTCTCTTCAGTTCACTCACTAAGCTGAAATGAAGGAAATAATTTCTTTTCACCTTGCAGGAGGCTGAACTTCTCAAAAGATTGTTTATTATTTCAGAAAAAAACTTTAGATCCAGATGTCTACCCAGTGATTTCTCCACGTTTAGCATCACAACTTTCTTGAAAACTTTCACAGAAATCAGATGCTTTTTAAGTACTATTTCTGTACATCTTTCAGACATAGCAATGTAGTAATTAAAAAAAAATTACTTAAATGGAAAAAAAAAAAAAATCTGACCCCATGCCAGAGAGGGGAAGTCTGGAGGAAAGTGAGATCAATGGGGTTTGTGCATTTTTGGTGCCTCTGTCTTGACAGATCATGAGTTGGCAGGATTTCTCAACCTGGATGGTACTTGTTGCTTTACAGAAAAGTTTATTTCCCTGACAGAGGGAAACATTGTCTATACAGGACATGGTAGTTATTTTGGTGGGTGGTGATATTTTAAAAAATTACCTATTCCTGTTAATTGGTGCTAACTATAGCACAGAAGTACTCAGAATCCTCCTTGCAGGAAGAGAAGGGAACACATACTCCCATTTCAGTCAACGAGTCAACAGTAGAAGTTCCTGAAGTGGGTTTTTTTGCCTTATTCTTCTGGGGTTTGTCTTTTACCTTTACTTTTCTTTGTAGATCTTAATGATTGTAGTGGGCTGGTAAACAATGTCTATTTAGTTAAAACTACTGGGATGCAATTAAGGAAAGTTTTTCTTTACCTTTGCTGTAATTTTATGATCCCTCTAGTAGGTAAATCCTCCCCTTTAGCAGTCTGTTGATAAGCAAGTTTCAAACCATACATGAAAAGTCATAGAATCATAGAATTGTTCTGGCTGGAAGAGACCTTCAAGATCATTAAGTCCAACCCAGTACTGCCAGGTCACCACTAAACTATGTCCCTAAGTGCCACATCTACACGTCTTATTTCCCATACTGCTGCCTCTCTGCTGGGTAACTTCCGGGCTAGATAATTGAGTTAGAAAGGAGTCTCCTCCCAAACTATTAATTTAAGTCCCCAGAATGGAGAACCTGGTTTGAAGACACCTCACTTCTTTCATGCATGCCTATTCCAAAACATGTGACTTCCAAAAGAAGTACTTAAAGAATGATCTTAACCTTTGTCCTCGTAGGATTCAAGGCTCCTGTGAACAACCTTGTGCTTCTGAAGTACTCCTGTTGATAGTGACAAAATTTTAGGGTTCTGCTCCACTCACCACTCAGGGGTTAGCTACTGAGTACCTTCCAAATTCAAAGATCTGTGGAAACTACTTAAGTTTTCTGTGTTTACTTAGCCCTGTAGAGATTTATACTCAACTGCCCAGGCTGTTTGCCTTCGATAGAAATAACTGAAGTAGAACATCTCTGAACAACAGAATTCTTGTCTTGGTGTTCAACTGCATGTACTTGCCTTATCTTGATATGTTCAAGCTTGGATCTTTGCTTCTAGGAAATATGATTGGTGTCCAGAGTTACTGAGAAACTGTCAGGGATCTACATCAGTCTAGCTATGATCGTCATGCAACATCAAGGCAAGATGCACTTGGCCCACTGGGCTGTGTGTGAAGGAAGAGATGAGGTGGTGTTCTCAGGCAACTCTTAAGAGCTTTCTCTCTGATACTTCACAAAGAAGTTGAAAATTTCTGTATTTTCTATTCTATATGAAGGACAATGGGAGCATGTTTCCTAGCCTAGTGTCAGCTCATTCATGAAAATCCTATGCAGATACTTAATGGGGAGAAATAATGGTGACCTGTCTGCTCCATAGCAATCAAATCTTTTTGTTTACTTACTTTAGGAGATGCAGGTAATAAACAGACCATCTAAGATGCGTTAGATAGAATAATTGTCTGAAAATTAGTGTTTGATATTGGCAGTACACGGCAAGGCTGTATGTAATTGTGATGCTAAGCCATGTCTTTGAATAGATGCCCAGGACTTTGTTGAAGGCCTTCCTGCTTGTTGGGGAGGTGGCCTTCTGTTTTGAAGCATTTCTAGCTCTTCAATTCTAGGAAGCTCCCAGATAGATAATGGGGCTTCAGCAACATCTGTACTTAAATTATCTCACTATATTCTAAGATTATAGGTAGTTAGATATTGTTGAGTTTTTGATGGCATTTGAAGGGATGTATTCTCAGAACAGCGTGAGCTGAGAGAGCTTGCTGAAGAAAGCTAGTCACGAACCAGAGAGAGGAGGAGGAGGATGTTCTCTGAAGTCCTCAGAGAGGGCAAGAATCCAGTGCCAGATGGTTTTGATTTGGAAAGAGCTAGCTATATTTTTTTATCTGTCTGGGAAGACTGAGCTGGGGAGACTTTCTTGTAGACCAAAGCTAAATCTTACATCCTAAAGTGATTGCAGACAGAGTTTGTACCCTGCATGGGTGGATTTGTTTCAGGTATCACTTGGGTTCATAGACTGCCCCCAGACAAGAGCAGAGCATGTAGCAGCAAAACAAGGTAGACAGCAATTCAGTACTCGCTATTACGCCGATATTTCTTCTTGGGAGAGGGATCTTGATGAAACCAAAGAAATCTGCATGCTCCCAGCCTCTCCCTTAATTTTCTAGCCAGGATAGATGAGGAGGCAGAACCAAGTTCCTCACTTCTCTGGTCCTTCCTGAAAGCATTGCCCAGCCCCATCACAAACATAACATGAATCATTCATCTTTAATAGATTATGCAAATTGAGGACATCAGATCAATGAAGATCAATAACTGCAACCATTTAATTGCCAGCAAAAACATTTTAAGAATGAGCATTATCTGAAGTCCTTTCTTGGGTAATGGCACCATTAATCCAAACACTGGATCCTGGCCTAAGTGTAGAGGAAAAATTCTCCACCCCTCTTCCTCTGCTGCCTTTCAGGGTGTTGAGGGCTTTTTTTCCCTTTTCATTTCCAGTTTCTGAGTTTCCCCATCATTACCACCAGTGAACAGCTCCCAACACTAATAGTTCTGCTTTTGTTACTCTGCGCTGATTGAAATGTCGCATACAGATTGAGATGTTAGTGCTAAGTTGCCACCTGGGAATGTCAAGCTGGGTCTGAAATGAACTTTTCTCACTCTGGATCCAGATGGATCAGATGGGGATGTTCTCGAGCTGAGCTGGGGGAGTTGCAGAGAACAGAGTGAGGATGGCACAGGGTAGCGGGGAGATGAAGAAGGTTTTCTGCCTTAGCCCACAGTCTCTTCTGTGAGGCCAGATCTGTCTCTTGCTGTCACCTTGTGAAAGTCATGGCCAAAGCTTGTGCAGTGTCCAAAGCCTTTTGGAACTCTGCTCTTACATTAACAGGCTGGAATGAACCATCTTCACTTAGGCAAAAGGACTAAAAGGAATTCTTTTTATGACCCCTTTGAATCTTGAACTCTGATTTTAGGCTCCTCACCTTTACATCCAGCTGTGAGGATTTCCCTTCCAATTTTGTGTCCCAAAGACAGTAAAGTAATTCCTGTAAGAGATGTAGATCTGCTAAATGGTAGACGGACACCAGCTGAATTTTGTCTTGCGTATGCAAATACAAAGCGAGGTGGAACAATTTTGCCACAGCTGAGCCTATTTTTTCCTGGTGGGCTAAGAAACTGCATGGCTACAAGGATCCTGGATCAAGCCTGATAGCAGTAAAAGCTATGAAAAAAGTCTGGGGATACCACACTTTCTAGACACTCCCTATATATGCAGTTCACCTCCCCATGGATCTCTGTGATATTTTGCGGACCGCATGCTAGATGACCTCACGCTAGATCTCCTCTGTTATTTGGGGTAACTGTTACTAATTCTGACCTGACCCAAAGTTCCTGGAGCTAAAAGTTGCATGCAACAATATGCTTTTTGCTCAGTGTTTGCTGAACAAGCAATGACTGTCTGCCTTAGTCATGAGCTGCTTTGACCTCTGGGGCTATTAGATTCTCCAAGAAAAAGTTGAGATACAAACTCAGTGTACTTGATTCCGTGACATCAGAGGACAGCTTTTTGGACAAGAGGCAACGGCTCCTTCCCTTGCTAAAAGGACTTGCACATCTTTGTCATTAGTTATTTCTCAGCTTACACTGTGAGGTTTCTAGAGGGATCACAGAAGTTGTAGGGAAAGGGAGATATACCAAACAGGGGTGAGTCACTTAGGCCTTGCCAGCTGCTTTAGCTACCCAGCAGAAGATATGCAAATCTATGGTAGCTGTGCAAGCAGGTACCAGTGGCAACTAAAGCCTGAGAAGAAGGGCTGTGGCACCAGAATACCTCCTTACGGCTCTAGACAGGCACAGGGTAGGCAGTCTAGCACTAGTATCAGGCTGGTGTGCCCTGTGTCCCCAGGACAACCCTGTGCCACTCAGGTCCTACGTGTGCTACCAGCAAAGAGGAAGCTTCTATGGAGCAGCTGCTGCAGAAATCGCCTCCTGCTTCTGTGCATCCCAATTTCTTTGCTCTCAAGCACTTGCTTTCATTTCCTCCTCTCGCAGGCACACCTGAGTTAAATGTGCCCACATGTGAGGGAAAGCTATGAACAAACTTCTTTTGCCAGCTGCTGTTAAGGGACTCATGGGCTTGAGGAAGTTTAGCACTCACAGTTCAGCAGCCCTCAGTAATTAGTTTGCAAATACCCCTTCCAAATGCCAGGGTTGAATAAAACTTAAATTACTATTTCTCCCCAAGAAAAAGAAATGCGGATTATGGGAGAGCCATGACCCTCTTGTTCTCAGACGCAAAGGAAAAAAAATCACAGTGCGTGTTTGGACATATGTCTCCTCCACCAGCATCCGTCCCTAAGCCCCATCTGGGCACACAAGTTCCTGATTTGTGCCTGGATTTGCCTGTCTTTGAGTCGCAGCTGGGCACCTCTAGGTGTACCCAAGCCTGCCAATACTCTGAATTACAAGCTTCTCTTGAGCTCTTATGTCCTCCACAGTCTTTCTGTCTCTTTCCATGTTTGCCACAGAGGGATATCTTGCATTAGCAGAAAAAGCAGAAGCTAATGGTGATGAGGGAAATAAATAAAAAGCTTGGTTCTGCTGTTTGGTCAGGCAGCTTACCGGTCACCACAGGGTACGTCTGGGGTCCTGACACATTTGTCCCCAGGTCTGGGTTAGCAGAGGTGGATAGACTTGATTTGACTTCATCGAGACCAGGGGTCAGAGCTGGGAGGGAGTACTCATTACCCTGGGGAAGAGAGGAGAAAGACAGCTCGCTATTGATGTGCTGGGAGAAAGGGAAGGGTGTACAGATGGGAGGGAGGAAGAGGAGAGATGCAAACCCCTGCACAGATGGAAGAGGAGGAGGAGGAGGAAATGGAGAAGATGAAGTGACAAGAGGGTTGCGGGGGGGTTCCTAGGATGAACTATCCCGCCCGCCTGTGTGCTGCTGTGAAGGAGAAGAGGGGTGAGGGATCTGGCCCATTTATGCGTGGTGTGACCGAACCTTCATTCAGCGCTGTGAGGGTGGGGATTGTTGCCTCTGCCAGCCCAGGGGAGAAAAAAGGGGAAATGCATGTCCCCTCCTCTTGGCTGAGCAGAGGCAGGAGGTCTTTGCCCTAGTGACAAGGACAGCTGGGGCAGAGGATTGCAGTGACATGTATATAGGACAGGTGGGCTGTAGGAAGCAGCCAGTGCTGGCCCACTGTAGCCAGAATCTCTGCTGAGTTGTCTGCCTCCCCTCTGCTGTTACCTCTGTCCTAGCTCTTTAAAAACAAACAAAGAAGCCTCATGCCCTGCCTCTGTCACTCTGTGCATTGGGGTATGAAATTGGGGAGGGGGGAGCCACATGGCTAACAGAAGGGTGGGAGGGGGAGAGCCATTGAATCTGAAAGGGTGTCCTGTCCGAAAGGCTCTGGTAATTGCCTTTTTATTGTGGCAGCCTCTGGACCAGACGCAGGAGCTGGAGAAACCAGGAAGGCTACAAAACAGCAGGAAAAGTTGCTCTGATTAATATTACGTTAAATTAAAACTGATTTTCTGCTCTTTCTGCTCTGTTTTTTTCCATGCACTTCCCCAACCCCCTCCCCATGTCTCCCCCTCCTCCAGTGGGCTCCCCGTATGCTGCCCCCCTCCCAGCCCCTGTCCCTGCTTGGCTAGGACTGCCTAGTCATTTCCAATTCCTTCTCGTATTGATCTTCCTGTAGAAATCAGTTTTGTAATTAGCTGCAAATTAGGCCTTCTACTGGGGGTGAGCCTGCCCCCTGATTTATCACCAGAGTAATTCGCTGTGATCGGAGAGAAATTAAAATGAACTCAATTAGGCTTCGGATTTGCTTTATGGGCCCTGCTCAGAGTTTCAGGGGGAAAAATGACTGTGCTGGTGCTTAATAGTCTAATGAAAGTAAATAAAGGTTATTCATTGTAATAAACCCAGGGACTCTGGGATGAAGGGAGTCCACAGCCAGCCTCTCCTTCTCTTCCTTTGTTGGTTTATGGCTTGGGGCGGTTTAAAAAGACTTTTGATTTCCATTTTATTAAGACAAACAGCTTTTAGGATAAAAGGCCACGGGAGTAAGAGAAAGGGGGGCAGAGCTGCAGAAGTGCAGAAAACTAGGTTGGAGATGAGAGTCAAGTTGTGGCTTTGGGCCATGAAGGAAAATGCTCTGTTAAAGCCCGACCCTGTGGTTCACTGGTCACCGGTGTGATCTGAGAGGGCAGAGGTTCTGTGCGGTGCTGTGCGCTGGTGAGCACACACGGCAGTGTTTGCGTGTTCACTGCAAGAACATGCCCGCGTATCTGCAAGTGTGCGTGCAGAGAGAAAGGCGAACACGGGGATTTGGGGAGAGCACAGTGTGGTGCCTGTATGTGGGCAAGCTCATGAGAGGAGGTAGAGCTTCTCCATACACGTGCATCAGCACAGTGATAGGTTTATAACTAGAAAGGGCTGTAAAATGTAAACATGATGTATGTGTAATAATGGGTCAGTGTGAGAACGAGGGGTGAAGAGGGAGAGAGTGATTTCATTGAGGGAATCTCCCTGCCATCGTCCTATGGGTGCCTGTGGGTCTCCATTACCAGGCTGGGCCCTCACCTGCTCAGATTTGATGTGCTCTGATGTTTGAAAGACGTCAGGGTAAGAAGGACGCTCAAAAACTCGATCTAAAGCTTCCAGCTGCTGCTGGGTGAAAGTGTCGCCACGAAGGTGCTTCCGCAAACTGTCCACGCTGCTCTGGGAATCTCCGTTGGGAACTGAGCCCTCGGATACATCTGCAGGGCACAGAGAAAACAGGGAGTTAGCACCACCCTGGCTGGGATCAGCAAGGGATGCAGGACAAGGACAGAGCGGGAAAGAGCGGTGTCCTCTGCCTCCACCTGGAAAGCTGTGCCCCTCCTGCAGGAAGAGGAGGCTGCAGGGACCCAAGGGAAACCCCCTCCTGTCTGCTGGAGCAGCCAGGCTGCTCCCATGTGCTCTGTGGGACTCTTCTACCCAGGATGAGTGAGGCTGTGGAGAATGGGGCTTGGCTCAGAGATGAGTTTCGGTTCCGCTGATTTTCAGTGTTAAAAATTGCCAGATCTCCATTGCTGAGCATAAAATGGGAGCAAAGCACAGCGATTAGCATCGCTGGAAGGCTACTGGAGAGGCAGCTCACGGAGAAACCAGAGTGCTGAGGACGGACCTATACTGAAGAGGGCTGAGGAAGCCTGGAATGGAGAAAGGGCTCTTTTACAGCTTGGAAGGCAGTCAGTCTCTGTCGTAGCTCCCCGGTCCCAACAGAAGTTATATCTCTGTTACTATTTCCATTTCATCTGATCGTGTCTTGTCATACTCCAGATGAGTCTTTCATCTCAGTCAGTTAACAGAAATGATCCTGTTTCTGACTCCATGTTTCACCAGAGACAAGTCTCTCCCTGTGGAGCATCTGTCCCATCCAACATACGTTAGTTTCTTTTACAGTCTCTGTCCCATTCTCTTACATGTAGCTCATGATTTATTACAACCTGTACCTCTGTTATAAAGCTCCCTCCAAAAAGAGATGAATCTTTGTCTCTGTTGGTCCCCCTTCCTATCCAAAATTAATTCTTGTATTAGAAAACCTAGTCCTGTTCAGTGGGAATTGGCCTTCCTGTATTCCTTCGCTCTTACTAGGAAAAAAAGCCTTTTTCTGATAGAAACCATGCAAAAGTGCATCTCTGTCCCTGCAACAGCCCTCTGACACAGTCCAGTCTCACTGCAGTGCTTCCTGCCACGTTCTAGGTGTTTCTACCTCTGTTGTGCCATGCCATGTCTCTTACAGCACACCCACCCCCTCTAAGGTGAGTCTATTATAAATGCTCTGCCCCATCCAAAGTGAATCTTTCCCTGTGATAAGCCATCTTATTACCCACCTGGTTTTGTTGTGGTTTGGTTTTGTTTGTTTGTTTGTTTTTTTCCCTGTTATCCCCTAACTCAAACAAGGTGCATTTATCTCAGTTATAACCCCTTTTTATCTGAAGTGAGAGAGTCTCCTGCTATTAGCATCTGTCACATCCAAGGTGAGTCTGTCTGTTATAACCTCCTGTCCCAGCTGAAGTGAATCTTCCTTTGTCATAATCCCTCATCTCATCTGTGGCAAGTCTGCTCATTATAATCTCCAACTGTGCCGAGTATCTTTCTGCTGTCACCTCTCAGCCTAACTTTGGTGAGATGGGTTATAATCCTCTGTCTCATCCATGCTGATACACCTCCATACCCTCCATGCTGAATACCTACTGTGCTTCATCAGACTCAAGTCTGACTGTCTTACCATCCTGTATAACCTAAAATCAGGTTCTCCTTCCTTGCGCTGCCATTACCTTCCTGCTTTTTCACTATTATTCCTCATACTTCAGCCTTTCTTGGTGGCTTCCAGTTTGTGAAGCTCTGAAAGTCGCTGTCTGTCGAGAAAGTGGTTGAGGGATCTGTATAGACCTTCTCCTTCTTCCATGTGACTGTGAGGTGCTGATGGGCAGACAGTGCTCCCAGGAGCCTGGAGTGGCATTCACTGTGTGACAGCCAGAACTGTGCCATTTTGCCACTTCATCTTTTAGCTCATGGATGGTGTCAAGATGGGTATTTTCCTGGCACATTTAATGCCCACCTGGTGGCCCAGAGTTATAACTGAGCCTGCTGCCTTCTGGCTATGAGATATATCCGTTTATAGGTGATTATACGATATGATATAATCAATAGTACATTATATACAGTAACATAGTACAGTACCACTAGCAAGACCATAGAAAATATTACATATTGATTTGTCCCAGCCAGCAGCCTTCCCTCGAGCAGCCCCTCCTCGAGGAGCCCCTTCTCTCCCTCTTTTCTACCCCTAGGCAGAGCAGGGCTGTTTACTGGCACTGATCCCTGGCATTTTCTCCTCTCCTTGGGCTTATTTTCACAATGGAAATTGCTCAGGTTCCTGAAAGCTGGAGTTCATGACAGATTTGATGAAGAGAAAACAAAGCAAAGACCTAGCTTGGTAGCCTGCACATTGTATATTAGTGCAGTTTTCATGATCTGCATGGACTGGGCTGTTACTGCAGGGGGTGGCTTTCAGAAGGACTGGCTTTCAGAAGGCCTACAGTAGCTCAAGGCTTATGCTTCTGATTCCAGTAGGCACTTCTCTGGGGTCCCCCCTGCATAAAGCTGGTACAGAACTCCTGGGTCCAGCTTCAGGAAAAAAAAAAAAAAAAAAAAAAAAGTGTGTTTCTGTATCAGCAGTTGTCTCAAACTGTCTGCAGCCTGCGAAGCTGTTTGCCTTTGAGGATTTTTCCACGTGTCAGTCAGTGTGCACAACTGTGCACACCGTGATGCTACCACACGTGGGTATTTTTGCAGTATATCATTATTCCAGTATTGTTTAAATTCTGCATCGCTGTACATGCCTGAGCAGCCGTTTCTCTGCGGTGGCTGGTTTAGGCTATATTTGATTTTTGAGGATGGCAGCCCTATACTATGTGTGGTGTATGGTGTGAGTGGATGGGTGTTCATGTATACAGTTGTCTTGGTTTTGGCTGGGACAGAGTTAATTTTCTTCCTAGTAGCTGATACTTAGCTGCCAGCTGTGGTTAAACCACGATAACAGTAAAACTTCCACTGATCATCATTAAACTGGATTTTACCCTTAGTGAGTTGCCCTGGGCGTTTACAGAGATTAGTGCACATGCACACGTGTTTGCAGTTCCTGTCTGCCCACACAGCCCTGTGCACACGTGGCTCCTGTGTGTGCACAGGCCATGCCTTTGTGTGAAGAAGCTGAAACCACAGCTTTCCCAAGTCACTGTAGGAGTCTCTTTTCCTTCATTTATTCAGGGGCCCTTCAGATCTTGACAAATCTGTCACTCTAAATTTGCGAGAGATTATGGTGCTCTCTCCCTAGCACAGAGAGAGGTGATATATGATATCTGCTGCCCCTATTGATTGCCTGATCTGGTGGCAGAGGGCTGGCGAAATGAACTTGAAATGAACATCATGCCTCAACTCATTGTGCGTATAATACACTGCTTAATCCCACATTTTTCAGCCGCTATGGAATTCAATTGATCAATCATGTCCCTCTGATAGTACTGTTTTAGGGGTTATTGCTGCTCTGCTCACTGACCTTTTTATTTATTTATTTATTTATTTGTGTCAGCGCATGTGCATGCGCACACCTAGGTGCGTATGTGTATTTGGGAAACTCGGGACCAGCTGATAAGAAAGGGCCTGTATAGTCAATGGGAAATGAAAGTAAAGGATGAAGGGAGGAGAAAGGGGAGGAAGGGGATTAGGTAAGTAATCAGAAAGATCAAAGCAAGCAAACAGATAAGGAGAGGTGAAAAAGTAAGGAGAAAGGCAATGCTTTAGATGGGAGTTCTGGACATGGGGCGCGGGGGGCACTCTGCCATGGCCTGGGCTTTAAAATCTACAAAATTAAAGAAACCTTTTTCAGAGGCCTGTAGGCTACCTCAAGGTGGACTTTGTCTCAACAGCTTGCAGTTGTATTGGACTTAATAATGGTAAGGCACATAAATCCCGAGCTTCACAGAGCAGTAATATGAACTGTGCATATGGATTTTACTTCTGAAGCGAAGAAAGTTTCACAGAGATGATCCTGAAAGACAGACTTATATGTCTTGTGTTTCTAACACTGAGACATTCACAGTCATGGATCATTATATTTTCTTCAAAAGCAAAGGATTGTAAATCCCCAGTGTTTGTTTTCTAATGTCAAAACCTATAGGGGATGTGTTTTCTTTTTTCTTTTTTTTTTTTTTTTTTCCTGAAACTGCAAGGGACAGACACTTATATTTGGTTTTAGATCAAAGTTGCAATTCTCATCTAAGTATGTGACTCTGTGAGCTGGACTATCAGGAGGAGCCTCAAACATTGTAATACACAAAGTGTGGGAGCCAAAAACTGTGTGGATATGAGCAAATGTGGCAGTAAGGAGCAGAGAGGACTTGAGGAAGTGATGGAGTCCATCAAATGTCTGTGGGTGAAAGTGAAAGGAGGGCTCCTTGGGAAAATTTGAGTTGAGAAAGACTGGCAGATCCCCTGAGGAACGGCACTGTGGTGGGCAACAGTCACTTCAGCTGATGAAGAGCAGTGCTAGGAGTAAAAGCTCAAGGGACAAGGATTTGCTAAGAAAGCAGCTCTTGGAAGGGGTGCTATGGTGAAGCAAGGCTTCAGCTGCAGGATGTCTGGGGATGCCACCTAGGTAGCAGCACTAGCTGTACCATTAGAAAGCATCATCACCTTTCCCAGTTCCCTTTTTACTGGCAAGGGAAACTCTGTGGTACTGTGACACAGAGACACCTCTCTCTTAAATCAGAAAGATCTTAACAAACAGCTTGAGAGGCAAACCATGGCCTCAGTCACTATATCCCTCACAAGAGCACACAGTTGCTGTCAGCATGATCAGGACTGGCCTTACACATGTGGCAGGAAACATCTCCCCTCCCGAGGGGCTGCCAGTGGAGTGCACACAGCCCATGTTCAGTGTAAACCTTCGACACAAGACACAGAAATGCTCCATGGGTGTCAGAGAAGTATCCTGACAGGTAACAAGGAAATGCTGTGCCGATGGACACAGGAACAACCTTAACTACATCTGACACAGGGAATATGCCCATTAAATAGCTCCAAACCAAAGAGACATTCCGAGGTCTGGAAGCCACAAAACACCATTGTGTACAAGCAGCACTAAGCAGTGTAATACAGTTACTTTCCTGGCTGCAGGTGACAGAGAGGACCCTTGCTCAGGGTGGGATGGGGCCATCTCAACAAATAATTCAAAAGCATGGCTGACCAAGGAAGACCTCTGTGGCACAGAAACATGTAGGAAGGTCCTAAGAAGTGGTGCTGCTGGCACACAAACATGGTGATACTGTTGTCTTTTGGGGCAAGGGCTATCACCACCGCTGGGACGTGTCTGCCTGCTGCCTCGTGCAGCCCCGATCTCAGCTGGGCCTCTCAGCACTACCAATAAAAATCGCAGTCATCATAAAAGCGAATGTGACTGGCATGAGAACTGCCAGCCAGGTGACACAGCAGAACCCATCTCATTGTTAAAGCCTCCAAGGGAAGCACATCTGTCTAACACAGCGGTGCTGAGCCGGCTGTGGCAGTGCCTTCCCCCTGCACCAGCAAGGGACTCTGTCCTCTCCTGCAGCCTGCTTCTGTCACCATCCCTGCCAGGGTGCTTAGCCCAGAGCAGCCCTGTCCCACTCCCCAGGCACTCGCAGCTACATGCACTGCCCTTTCCCAAGTCACCCTTTGTCTTAAGACTGTTCTCTCCCTTTAACCAATTTCCCTTCTCTTTTTTCCCTCTCTGATGTGTTCCGGTGTCCCCGCTGTCCCTGTGCAGCCCAGGCCTGTCAGGCAGCTTTCCTGGACGTCCCAGGGGGCCCTTCTCAGCACTGCCAGTTGTTGCAGTTTCAAACTCAATTGTTCTCCTCGGTACTGAGGCAAATGGAGTCATTAATTACCTTCTATCGGCTGGGCCGAGTTCAGAACGCGATCGATAGCCAGTGCTTGTCATTCACGGCAGCCAGCCCTGCGCAGACCCTCATGCCGCCTTCAGTGCAAGTCCAGGAAGGAGCCCAGTGCTATCAGACCCAGGCTTCAAACCCTGGCGTCAAGCTCCTGCTGGGAATAGCAGACCTCCTGAATCTGTGCTGAGCCCCAACCAAGGAAAAGGACAAAGACCTTGGCTGAGGGAGTGGATCACACATTTTCACACGGTCAGAAGTGTCCTGGTCTGCACATGATGATCCAGTCTGGCTATCACAATGTTTTCAGAGACTCCATTTGCATCCTCAATGATTATTAAACTAATTCTCTACTCCCCAAAGCAGGGACAAGGGCAAGGACTGGCAGCCCTAATCTGGCAATTTATTCACATCTGTAACTTTCTTGCCCTACTCAGTAGGGTTTGAAAAAAAGGAAGGCTGTAAAATTTGGTTTACATTTCCTTCCAGAAGAAATTCTGAAGCCTTTTGGGCAGCATAAAAGGTGATTTCATCTCTAGACGGGTCCATTCTGTATTTCAGCACATCACAGTGCTGCAGGAATTGTCAGGGCTTTCATTGTGATAACTGAACTGGTGGGAAGATGTACCTCAAATTCAGATGGAAAAGACCCCAAGTGAGTGCAGGATAGAGATGACAGAGCATGGTTCAGGAGTGCATAGAGAAAGGACATGATCTACACTGTGATAGTGAAAAAAGATATGATACAAATTCAGGTTATGTACAGTGTCCTGCAGACACCGGGACAGTGGTAGACAATTGCAGGAGGAATATCACCTCAAGGAATTATATCAGCCTTGTGAACTCTGCAGTTGTTCAGATTCCTGTGTCCATTTGTCTCGCGGGAATCCACCAGCCTGACTCTGAGTATGCAAATTGATGGTACTGTGCTGGTCCACGTGTCTCTAATTTAAGGGTGTCAGCGACACATAAACTGTGCATATTTGTTACTTACATGCTCAGGCTCAGAGCAGAAAGGCTCAGAAACAAAGGAATTTTATGTTTTGAAGTGAGAATATAGTTCAGATGAGGAATTGGTGAGCGAGGAAGGCTGCTCATGCAAGGAAGTGAACGTGCCTGACTGAGGAAGAGTGAGATGTGTGCCGGTGCCTGACAGCTGCTGGGATGCAGTGCTTTGAACACAGGGGTTGTGTATGACAGAGTACCTCAGATGGAGCAGGGATGGGCAGCACAGCTTTAATGCAGGGCTTACATGAGCAAAATGGCAATGCTCAATGAGAATGTAAATGAAATGAATTGTGTGTGCAAATGTGTAATGAAGTGTTACTTAGATCTGTCTTGGATTATCATGGGAGCATGCAAATGTGCATTTAAGAAAGTGAGCGCGTGTATGCGTATGAAAATCATATGTATTTACAACAGCATATAAACGTATGATGGCAAATTTGGCCCAGAGCATCTGGGAAACAAAGTTTGTACAGACTTAGGTTTGTGCATTAGTAATCATCAGCACATCCAGCCTTACTGAACACACCAGTAAAGGTGTTTCCAGGTGTTAGGCTGTAACTAGGTGCCTCAGATGTGTATACAGCTTGTCCTACAGCATGTGTGTCTGTGTTAGCCTGGGTAGTCAAAGCTGGTGGCTTCTGTATGAACAGTGACTGCAGCTTTGTGACTTTTGGGTATGCTGGAGGTGAATGGACATGTACTGCCCTCAGTCAGGCTGTTGCAAATCCACAGTAATTCCCTTACGTCAGAACAGACACTAGGGATTTATACCATTGTAATGAGGGACAGAGTGTGGGTCCAAGATGGGTTACTAGCACTCTTATGGTTGACCGTTAGCCAGTCAGAAATGCAGCTGCCTCCAGGATCAGTACCCTCGCTTCGTTTATGTTGGTGGACTAGCAAGCAGCAGTAGCACCGAGAAGGCCAGATCCTCTAGTTAGTGTAAATCTCTAAGTTGCATTCAGTGGTTATACTGATTTACACATCCTGAAAGTTATCAGAAGGGTTATCCTGATTTATGCTGTCATGGTGTCCACAACATTGCCTTTAGTGCAGAGCCCCGAGGGAGAGCTGCTGCTGCAGGAAAGAGGGGAGCCAGGAGCTGTGCTGTTCCCTCTTCTGGGGCAGAATGTGTTCTTAGCATCACTGGCATGGCTGAGCTCCCTCCTCTCATTGTCCTAACCTCATTTGTTGGGGAGCTACTTGATGGCAGGATCCCCCTTGGTGAACACATAAAAAAGGGTGCCTTTTGTTAGCTCCAAAGGACAGAAGCCACGCAAAAAATTACATCGCACGCAGCCCTAACTATGCTTGTTTAGAGAAACTGCTTGCGTTTATGAAGTCTTTGGTGCGGAAAGCAGGGTTGCAAATGACTGCATCAGAGCGACAGTAAAGGCCATTAATTTCCTGTTATGTTTTCCTGTGTTGGGGGCTTTATTAATTTAATTTTACACTGTCGAACAACAGCGAGCGCTGACACTGCCACACTCAGAGGTTTTTTTTTTTTCCTCAAGCAGTGCTTTGCCTGACATGCAAATCAACACTGCTATCAGGACTGCTAGAGACAAGGGAGGGAGTGCAGAGCTGGGCTGTCCCCATCCAGCCCCATCTCCCAGTTTCTGGGAGATCCCTGAGATTCCAGTGGAGCACACTGACACCTGAGAGGCCACTGAAGCTAGGGCTCAGGAGATGTGGATCAGGCCACGGACACCTCTAATGCACAGTCTAGAAAACAGGAATTCCTCTTTAGCCTGCTCATTTCCATTGGCTTGATCCCCCATTAACATGCCTCTCAATACTGCTTTTCCTTCCATTTCTCTTGCTTCAGACTTTCCCTTCCTTTCACTCCACCTTACTTACCCCTCACATACACTTTTACCAGAACCTTGCAAATAGAAGAACTCTGTGCCTGCCCCCGAGCCAGATGCTAGTGAATCATGTTATTGGAAGCTCTTCTGAGTCAGCACTAAACCAGTGCTCAAGCAGAGTGTTTTTAGAGCTGCCATTTTTGACGTGCCATAAAACAAAGGCTCCTATCACTCAGAGTCATTAAAATTCCCATGGCATTTTTTGCAAGAGTGCAGACATTAACCTGGCTGTCCTGAACAAAATCCAGCCTGAGTGATTACCCACAGCATATCTTAATTCTCCTGTGGTTTCATTTGGACATGGCACAGCAAAATTTCACTGTTGATGCTCTGTATTGTTCAACATCTGCCATGGTCCACCCGAGAGTCAGCCATGTTTCAGTAGTAAATGATATCTTAAGAATGGGAAGGTTAAAAAACAATGTATGATAGAGGATGAGTAATAGCAAAATGCCCACAATGAAAGAGCTACAGACTTGCGATATGCAGCACTCTGCTTGGGCTGCCACCGTGCAAACTCTTTTTTGGTTTGTTTTTGTTTTAACACTCATTCTTATAACTGTAAATCATTACCAGAGTAATCAGGAATCTTTCTGCATGAGCTCATGTAAAGGCCCTTATTGGTAAATGAAGAAACCTATACTGAAGTGATCTCTGTAAGATGCATGTCAGAAATATGTTCCAGATTTCAAGGGGTAGTCCCCATACAAGAGGGGGCCAATAATGGGTAGCAATTTCTCAAACAAGAGTGGGCTGTGTAGAGAAAAGCCATAAGTACCCTTGAGGATTAGCTACTGGGGTATTTTTTCAATTTGCTGGAATGTAGTAAAGTTGTTCCAAACTCTAGGATAGTTCTGATCTGCTTGCAAGGCCAACTCTTCTGTTCAAGTCCTACCTCTTCCCACACTAGATGCCAAAAGTGCAAGCAAAAAGTCAACAGCTCCTTTGGGAAACCAAACATAGGACTGTACCTGTCCTTTATAAAACAGCTTTTTCTAAAGTATCTAAGAGGGGACTAGAAGGCTCTCCAGACTTGATGGTTATTGGATATTCACATGCAATAACCACCTCATTAAGGTTCAGCCAGATACCTACAAACCTGTTCTCATGCAGATCCCCTACCCTGACAGCAGAATACCTCTGAGCTCCCCAAAAAAGGCAGAAAAGGGGAGAGAAAGAAATCCTGACCTACTTCTATCCAAATGGAAACAATGATACTTATGACCAAGCTCCTGTTCTGTCACTGTGCACCCAAGTGTTTTCCTGTAGCTGTTGATGACCTGTGTGGGAAGAGGATGTTGTACCTTTAACCTGAAGGGATGTAAGCAATAGGACAGTTGAATGGATAGAGGAAAAGCAAAGGAGAAATGTGGACCTAGGCATTATTTTTTGGCCCCTTGACAAAAATCTGACACCTTAAAGGGCCTTATAATGGGCATGAATTGCATTTGACACCTATTCAAAGTGTCCTTTATTTTACCTGATTGATGCATGGAAAAATCACTCTCAAAGAGTTATGGATGGAGACAGACAGAAGACAGACAGACATGTCTGCTTTGTCTTGATAGATAGGTATATGTAACTGCTCCTTTCAAGCCATCTGCTATGGTGCAGAGTTGTCCCCCATGTGCAAGGTCTTAAGAGTTTAGCCTAGCCTCTGCAGGCCAATACAAAATGCTGTTTGTTTCAACTCTTGCTTGGCAGCTGCAGAGATAGATGGAGGAAATTCAGCACTCCCAAAGGGTCTTTAAAATGTTAACAAATTGCATTTTCATTTAATGCAAGTTCTTGTGGCAAAATTAAGCACACTTGGTTTTCTCTCTCTCTTCCCTCCACTCGGGTCACCTCCTTGCCCTTCATCTATCCAGCCAGGATTCTCACAGGCTAATCACTTGGTGAGATCTTGTTGCTTTCCCCTGGGATCCAGTGAAACAAGGCTGGAGGATCTGATGCTATCATTTAGGGAAGCAAAGAGCTCCTGCTTTCCTTCCAAACAGCAGCAGCCCCCACTTTGGGAGGAGGACGGGTTTCTCTCTGTCCCTGACAGAGAACAAGGTGCATAGTGTTTTCCTTTAGCACAAGATGACACCCCTCTATAGGAATGATTTACACCTACGAATGGCAAGCGATGCTTAACATTACATTGACATAGACTTGGGAGTGCAGAGATAGCCAAATTAGGAGCTAATTGGTGCACTGGGGATTGACTTTTGGGCCCCCTGAGCTGCTGGGATGTGATGGAGAGAGAGAGAAAGGGAGAGAGCAGGAGCCATCCTCCGCCAACGCCTCTCTAAAGGTTGGGATTCCTGAGGCCGCTGCTGTCTAGTGTTGTCAAGGTCAGCAGGTTCGGGTTCACTGAACGGTCAGGATGGTTTGAATTACTGGCACTGCCTGCCGATTCCTGCACTGATCGTGATCCGTCTTCCAGTGCTGGCTGCGGGATGTTGCTCCCCAGCCATGTGCCGTGCGTGGTGCGGGGCACAGGGAATGTCACAGAGGCAGATGCTCTTGTTACAAGGATAGGTTTATTAGGAAGACTGTAGGAGCCAAGGCAATGCTGAAGAGAGGTGCATATTCCATGGGCTGAGCATGTGGAGCCCAGGCTTCCAGAAACAAGACTTCTGATCTGGCTTTATTCTACCTGGAGAACTGCCCCCCTGCAAGCTTTTGCCCTTCATGAAAGTTAGGAGAACGGCTTGAACAGGGCCTATCAAACCCTTATGGGGTGAAAAACCTATCAGTGAAGATTTCTGCCCAGTTCTAGATAGGTAGGATGATTAGTGAGAAAAGGCTAATATGCAAGACTTTATGGAAACCACACCACTAGGACATTTTCTCCCCAAACACACATAGCTGTGGGACCAGGCTAGAGGACAGGGGTAGCCAGGCATGTTCCTACAAGGCTGTTTGCAGAGAGTACCAGAAGGTGCTCATAAAGCTTCTTGACAGTGTGCACCCTAGCAGGCGGGCTTGGAGCCACTGAAAGGGACTTCACCAGAGCAGGTAGGGAGAAGCCACGTCTGCAGGGGTGTGAGTATGCACAGGCAGGCTGAAAGTGTCACAGATGGGTGCCTGGGGTGGCATCAGCATGAAGCTGAGTGCCTACGTGTGTATGTGTGTATATTGTACACACGTGATGTCAAAGCATCCATAGCAGCAGTGGTAGCAGAGTAAGCATGTGACAAAGTGCCTGACAGGAGAGAGTAACAAAATGGCATCACGAGAAGACTACGGGCTGTGTGGAAGTATTGTCCAGTGTTTGCCTTTGACAAGAATGTCTCCACAGGTGTCACTGACTGGCTTTCAGTGGAGTTGCACTACAGAGATATCTGCCCTCTCAGTCCATAAGCTAGAGGGCTTATTTTTGCTTCTTGTTCTGAGGTTTGTGATGTACCTCTGTGAGACAGGTAGCTCCTGGGTGCACTCAGCTACATCTGCCTATAGCTATGTATATGTAGCTTTCGTACTCACACCTCTGCATCTGCTTACCACACACATTTCTACACCTGGAGGAAACTCAGGGTAATGCTGAGAATGGGGGTGCAAGGGGCTGCCTATACCTGGTGCCCATACATGAGGCCTCTTGGGCAGCACTCTCCATGCTCAAGAAGCCAGGACATGAGGGCTGAAGTCATACAGTCTCCTCTGTGAAAGGGAAGCCCCTGTGTCCTCTAAGCTCAGCACAGGTATTCTGAGCAGGTTCTCTGTTTGGCCTGGTCCCTATGCATTAAGAAGTATGTTGTGCCTACCATCATCTCTGCTCTTTGACTCCTCTCCCAGTTCCCTCTTCCATTGCAGTGCAATGGGCTCTGGCAAGAAAGGTCAGGGACAGTGCCCAGTATCGTGCTGGTTTACATTAATGAGATACACACAGTGTAATCCAGCAATGGAGTCAGCTCTACAAAAGGAGGTAATAGCAGGCTGCCATGAACAGAGCAGCTCAGGTAATTGGTTTATCTATCTAGAAGCAGTAGTAGCAATCTCTGCACAGACAGAGTAGCAGTAAAGTCTCTTCCTTAAGGCTATTTCCTTTGTCTTTTCAATTGCTTGCACATCCATGAGAGAGAGAGAGAGGAAGAGAGAGAGCTAGAGAGAGAGGGAGAAATGTTAATTTGTGAATTAATGGCTTTTCTCAGCGGAATTGTAAATTCAAATGTCACCTCACAGGGTGACACTATGCTGGGCTGCTGAAGAAGCAATGATAAGATCCCCTCCAATCCCCATACCAACATATACCCATGCCTCTCCCCTCCCCGAAAGATAGCTACGGAGTGGAACATGCTACTTTTAATTTGCAATAACACCACAGCAGAGGGATGCAAGAATGACTGCTTTCCAACCCTCCCTTCCACAACAAGCCGGGCCACATCTTTCCCTTTCCACCTCTATCTCCTTCCACTCCCTCTTCAACCCCTCCCATTTTAAATGGAGTCCAAGACAACACATTATCTCAACTCCCCCCACCCCAAACTAATCAAAGGATGAGGTAAGGGAGGGCTCCTTAGAACAGATGCCTCTGCAGCCCTCTCCTCTCCTGCAATAATCAGGTGAATTAATGACCCTGAAGTTAAAGTGAGCGCTGATACTCGGGCGTTGTGCAGTGTAGGGGAGAAAGCCTTCATTGTTTTCGAGCAGGAGGCGGGCAGCAGCAAGGGAGATTCATGGATGGAGATTGAATATGCAATTTTCTTTCACCTTGCCAAGAGCTGCCCCTGGGCTGTGCCTGGCCTAAATTTTTTTTTCCTCTTGCCATGTCTGCCTTATCCGGCCCTCCCACCTCCCTTCCATTCTTTCCAGAAAATTACCTTCAAAATTGATTTCCACTTTTACAAACAAATATAATGGGAACATGAGGGGGAAAAAAAAAAATCTTGGGCTGTGATGAATTAGGGCTGTCAGGTGCTTCCAAGTCTCCTTTGTTTTTGTTTTACTGCCCGTTAGGTTCTTTGTTTTTCCAGCAACTGGGAATAGTGCCCCTGCCCACACAGTCCCTATAGTCCATGGCTACCGTCACAGGATATGTCCATCACCTGATGTCATCAGTATGTTATCCCTGCTCTCCATCACTGTTTTGCAAACAGCCACTGCTCACTGACTGCCCCAGCCGTTCACACCACATGCAACTGATCTCCTCGTGGAGACACTGCATGTTCCACACCGCCCCTGACCTGGCTCCTATAACCCTGGTACAGGTCCGCTGATTTGCCTCTGATCTTCCTCACCCTGCTCCTCCTGTTCTTTGCTTTATTCAGCTGATTCTTCATGGAGGCTTCCCAGCCTTCCCTGTTTTGACAGATCAGGTCAGGTCATCAGCATGTCACCTTGATCCCTGTTGTGCCTCAGTGCCATGTCACCATTATTCCATAGCAGTATTGCCCTTATGTCTCATTGCATGTCACTTGACCCCAAAACAGCATCATCCCTATTCTCCTGCTGTCATGGCACCCTGATCCACCATTATACCAGTCACCAACAACCCTCTAAAATACTATTTGCCTGCATATTGCCAGCTATTCCTGATCCTTTTTGCAGTTTGTTCTGTCATCCACTGTGCAATTTAACCTAGGATCCTTGTGGATCCAGGCACCACGTTCCCTCTGACTCCCATACTCTACATACATGAAAAAATGTAACCATTACCTCCCTGAATACAGGCAGACCCAAGGTACGACTCATCTAAAGTGAGCAGGAAGATGTAGAGAGACAGGCACCAGCAAAGCTAGGGAGCAGCCTCTGCACAGGTGGACATGCAGAGCAGGCAGAGGTGCTGGGAGGAGACTCCTGCTGACACATTAGCTGCTACAACTCCTCCCAGGAATGAGTCAAAAAGAGGAAGGAGATGATCTAGCCACAAACTAAATGCTCATAAATAAACAGTCAGACAAGCATGCATTCATGGCACTCACACAAATAAACTTAAAGAAAAGCTCTGTGCGTAAGTAAGACTCACAAAACACAGCCAATGACATTTAAAGACAAAAGAATGCAAACTGGGACACAAGGAGGTACTAATGCAGGTGCATGTCAGTTAAATGTAATTTCTGAATAAACAAATAACTTACAAAAAATATACACACACTAACTAAACAAAAACGTGGAACTCAAAGTAATTTCCTTAAATTCACATACACAGAATTAAATCATGTAAACAAATACAAACTATTTACAGATATAAATAAACAACCTTCACACAGGCAAGAACAACCAGTATATATATACAACATACACACAAATATATAACCCCAATGCAAATACACATCTGTACAAACTATATACAGAAGTGCACAGCACTAACAGGCTACATATTCATATCCAGCAACCACAAAGATACAGTGATACTCCAAGTATGTAACAACACATACACACAGAATATACATACAAATATACAACATTCACATGTATGCTCAAAATGTGAATACAAATACCTGGCATTCATAGAAATACATAGCACTAGCATTGTGCCATAGGTGCCCGGAGATCCATATGATCCACGGTATGCATTCTCCTACTAGGTAATATTATACATAGCTTAACATAGACATTTTCCAGGTCTCCATAGTCATGCACAAAAATACGGGTCCAACCTGCCACTCACCCCAGTACATAAGGACAGATAAGTGGAAACCAGTCATCCTAACACAGAAATATAAAAACCAAACAGGCGTGCATTCCTAGAAACACAAATACACAAGCAGAGATGCACACAAATACAGCTGAAGCTAGACCAGCTTGTCTTCAAATAGTACCAAACCCTGCCAAACTAAGCAGCACTATAAGCTTTAGAAGCAGAGCACTCTGTCCAAACTGCCTTCTGTGATGTAAGCCATTAACTCTCCCTTACCTGGAGTCCTCCTGAGCAATGCGTGCCCCCCAAACTCCCAGAATGTGTGCAGACACACACACACACACGCGCATACATTTGTTTCTCTTGCTTACAAACTGACCTCCAGATTCATGGTGCAAGAGCCCACATTTCTGACAGTGCTGTGCTGCTTATTCATTGTCCTCTCCTTTATCCAGTTTCCCCCTCCTCTCTTTTTCCACACATATTTTCCCTTTTCCGATCATCCTCCTGCAGTTTATTTTAAAAGGTGCAAGATGAGTAGCAGGCAGCTTTTCTACATCCTCCTGTGAGTCTCACTGGCCAAAGGCCCTCAGGAGGGAGAAGTGTGTGGCTGCTGAGAACAAAACTCCCTCTTCAATTTACATTTTTATCTAGAATGGAAAGGAATGTTACCTACACTTGTGTGTATAGACACAGTGAGCCTGGATGTCCCCTGTGACCACTGCTGTTTGCAGTGATACACCATCGTTGCAAGCTGATGGCCACTGGAAATTCAGCCACACTGCATGAAGCAACATAGTCCCGGGGAAAGCAGGAGGAAGACACTGTGAGAGTGTGAAACACTCCAGAAACCACTCACTCCATATGCACAGCTATAAACTGCTGGGTGCGCACCCCACAACTGTGTGTGACAATTGGAACGTGGGGTTGGTGCCTGAGGCAATGTAACTGCGTGTATCTCCAGTGTCATTTAGACTATTGCTGACCTGCAATAGAGCAGTCATGTAGAATAACGTAACTCAGCTGTGGTGACAAGAAATCACAGCATGAAACAATACAGCCCCACCACAGACAGTACTGCTGTTGTGTCTCTTGCAGGGGTCCAAACACAACAGTTTTGGGAGAACAGAAATACATCTAATATGCCCAGAGATGAACGTACATCAGGTGCAGTGATACAGTCAAGTAGAATGACTCACCCGTACACTGCAACTGTATGCAGGCAGCATAGGAAAACAAATGTATTTCCCTACAGGACAGTTAAGGGTTAGACCTCTCTGCACTAGTACAACCACAGCACTGGTAAAGCATCGTCACACTGCAGATGACAGCATAAGCATGCTGTATGTCCTGAAACAACCCCAGTATGCTGTGGAACAATATGATCATGCTTACTAAAACACACAATTCCCAACTCAGTGCCGCAGTGACATATCCATAGTGACTTCACTCTTGTGGCCCGGTGACAGTCTATTGTCAGTCAACACCTTTCATCAGCTGCAGTAACAACTATTTGAACTGTAATGATAGCCCAGTACAACCTGCACCAGTATACCAACAATTACCACATTGAAACAACCTTACTGCGTGCAGTGATGCAGACATACCAGCAAAACCAGTTCACAGCCCCTCTGTGAAGAGTATTAACGGCCCTGACCATAATGGGGCAGCATAGCAAGCTGTGTTACAGTTAATCTCATCATTACTGTCACAAGCCCACAACCAATACAGTTACATCAACGTGATAACCACAGCCACATTGCCTGCAAACACTTATTGATGCCACTGACAATGACGCAAAGTGACCCGAAATGTCACAACGATGTGTTCCAAATTATATTATTGTTGCCACTCTGAACAACACAAATGGGATCATACTTGCAGTGGCACACTCAGCTGCTGTACATCTGCTCAAAAACTCAGACCTTCTTACCCTCTGCATTACTTTCCACTTAAACAATTGAATTCAAAATTTTCCTCAAGACAGTCTATGTCCTGTGCAGTATCTAAAAAAAGCAACTTTCAGGACTGGGACTGTTGCAGATGCCCCTGCCTCACACCCCACCTCAAGAGGGCTTTTCTACTTTCCCAACAGGAAAATGGGCAGGTAGTAAAATCCCTAGGTTGGACTGTCAAAACCCCGCCCTGCAGTCACAGTTCTCCCATGTGGAGTGAGGGAAGAGAAAACCACCACGATGCTTCTCAGTAGTGGGTGTTGTGGTAATAAGTCACAAAAATATGTGCACAGCAACAAAGAGAAGTGCAGTGATGCTGCCCATCCTGCAGCCACAGGACTAACAGTGGGAGTGCTTGTACCGCTAGTAGGCAGCTCCCTGTTCTGCAGAGCTCAACCCCATTTTGACGAGTACAGTGAACCACCTGCGTGGATGCAGCTAACACTCTTCATTTGAAAACACCACCAGAGCTGCCAAAATGTGGTGACCTTTAACTCTCTCCCTGCACTGACACAGCCCTGCATTGCTTACTTCAATGTAAATCACTCTAATCATCAAAATGACAGGTGAAGAAAAGGAAGGAAGAACTTTGCTTTCGCAGGTTCGCTCCCCCGTCTCCACTGGGGATTCCTTTACTGCAAACAGACCGAGTATTATTACCCTTTACAGTAGCAATCACTCCGTCCCCTCCTCTCCCACAAACCTACTGCTGATATTAGCACAGATCATACTAACAAGCCTGTGGGTTTTATTACTACTGATACTAATAATACTGGACACATTACGTCTGCTCCCACCAATAACAGGCTGCAGATACGATCCCTGCTAATGCCAATAATACTGGGGGATATTATCTCTGCCATTGTCGGCACTGCAGATATTATTGCCAGTAATGCTATCAAATACCACAGATATTGTCAGGGACCAAGATTAATAATGCTGAGAATGTTACAGCACTGGCCTCACCGGAAGGCTAATCCCCATATGAGAATTTGGGTCTACAGAGGAAGTTTGTGGCCTGATAGGGAGAGAAAGAGCTATCTCTAGTAAGAGTGGTTTTGTAAAGATCCCCAAAGTTTCACCCAGCTGGAGATGCTGTGTTATGTAGGGAACAATCTGAAATATTGACTTCATATTATCTAATTATCTATCTATCTATCTATCTATCTATCTATCTATCTATCCGTCTGTCCTTCCCTTTCTCCCCATCTCTCCCTTTTTCTTCTTATACAGTGCTCAAGACCACAGTATGAGTGACAGAGTGCCTCTGGGTCACTCCAATTTTCATCCTTTTATCTATCAATCAGGGCTTCTGGAACAAGAGAAATATTTTCATATTATTTTTCCCCTTTATCTTTCTGGACTTCTTATTGCTGGTCCTTAGTCTGACAGTTACCCTGCTGAGCTTGGCCTGCCATCCCAGCATAGTACAACATTAGGACTACAAAGAGCTAGGAAATCCTGTTTCCAGCTGCAGCTTGATACTGCAAGACCCTCAGTGGTCTTAGGAAAATCATTGCAAGCTGCAGGGCCACTTCTGCCTTTGGAAGATGGTGAGTGTAAATGGTGGGAAAGGTCAGAGGGGAATTGCAGTAGCATTGGCAGTGTCCATAGACTGCAAGAAATCACAAACACTGTGCTACACAAGTGATGGTGAAATTTTTAGTCAAACTATTTTAAAAATCATAGGAAAACAACTCTGCTTTGTCTAATCTGTCACAGAAGTCAGAGAGTTTACAATCACTGGTCAAAAACTGAAACAAATGGTATACATGGTCTTAACAGGGCAAATCCTGACCACCCTTCTTAGGCACTCACCTGAGGAAGACATGCAGTTTTAATGAAAGACTTGTGATCTGACACTTCTTTGTTGTGACTAGTAGACACTCAGAGCTACCTCCCTGCTAGCCGCTCTCCCAATGCCGTAGTCTTCCCAGGCCGCTGTTGCAGTTGCAGACAGCATACTTGGTAGGTTGGGATTTCCCCTCTTCCCTCTAACTCCCCGCGAGGGACACACCTGGCTGTCAGCGTCCATCGCTGAGCCCACCTCACGCATCCGTCTGGCTACTTCTGTCCAACACGGGAGTTCTGCTACATCATCTTGACACATAATTATCTCTCCTCTTCTTAATCATCTGTGCTACTGTCTAATGTAGGCACCAGCTGCAGCAAGGAGTACCTGGGGGAGGGGGTGTGCGCAGATAGAGGCTCCTCTGTCTTTCTCCCACCCTGTTCCCCTCAGCCATCACAGAGGTTGCTAACAAGATTCTCAGAACCAGGGCTCAGAAGCAGCTTGGTACTTCCCCCTGTCTGCTGAACTGCATTCCTCACAGAGGAATCCTTGCAGCAGAGCTGGTCCAACAGAGCGAAAAGAAAGAGAGCGATGCTGCTTCTTCTGCCTCCTTTAGGGAAGAGCCACTTCCCAAATGCTGGGACAGTAGATGTGCATTGGGAGCTCATAAGGGCTTTTTAATGCAAGAATAAACCCTGTGGTTAAGAAACTGCAACAAAACTGTGCTCAGAAGCTCTGGGAAATGCTGAGAAGGTGTATGCATTCACCATGAGCATGAAAAAGTACCTCCACTGGATTTTTTGCCAGGCTTTCCTAATCCCCATCTCAGCTAGGAATAATCAGAGTTCTTAGAGCTACAGGGGAGATTTCCCAGGAGTGAGTGCATGTCACTGGCTGTGCAAAACCTCCCCTTGGACCCTTCTAGCCTCAGGACCTAACCCTGCAAAGTGATGATGTCTTTCAGCATTTCTTACAGCCACTGTGAGAGCCCAGAAAACTCAGCTCTTGGATAGGGGTGTTCAGCAGCTGGTAGGGGGTCCCATGCAAGGTTTCTCTGGGACAGAAGTGTGACATCTACTTGCAGCAGATATCTGGAGTGGCAGGACAAAGGCTGTTCTCTAAGGCAGCTGCAGCTGTGTCATGTAACTGCCAACTAAAACTCTGAGAGCTGAAGACAAGGAATGTCTCCAGGATTATCTGGTACCTTTTTGATTCCTAGTGGGATATGTGGGCTCTTGGCCAACAGCAGGTTGTTGCAGAGCATTGCTTGCCCTTCATAAATCAAATCTGGGATGAATTAAGGACAGACAAAGAGAGTTGTTCTTACTGTCAATATATCATTGTGAAGTGTCACAGTCCTAGAAAGCTACTTGGTTGTTTCTGTGTTTAATTGTACTCCTCCAAAAAAGCTGAGGTTCAGAGGCTGGAAGTGACTGCGTAGCTGCACCTAATGTGGGATGATCTTTCCAGGTATTTGGAAACAATAGCTAAGTCAGAATGAACTGCTTCATTTCAAATTGAGATATGGAGGCACCATGTTGAGAGCTGGTGTATCACAAAGCTCCCAAATAATTGCCAAGAGATTTTCACAACCATTAGAGAAACTTGTTGCTCGGATAGGAAATGTCACTATTTCCTGTATGTGTAATGATGGGAAATGCTGGAGAGGTCTGCAGTGTTTGCAATCTCTTATTCCTGACATTTTTTGACTTTGAGGCATTGGTTCGGCCCTTCCATTGCTACACTCCTCTCTTAGCTGGGCCCTACTGCCATCTAGCTGGGAAATGGATCTTCCTCTGGGGCCTGATCCAATTTCCAATGACATCAGCAAAAATCTTCCCATTTGCTTTAATAGGAGTTGAATTGCGTCCTTGCCTCTAGTTTTACTTTGTGTTAGAGAGAAAGGGATCACAGTGACTGCCTTTGGGGAGGGATTATTTTGTTTATTTGGATGCAAAATTTACAGATGCAAACGTCACCAGAACCAATGCTGCGAGAATTACTAGCAAAGCCCCAAAATGCAGCATCTCTCTCAGGAGAGCTTTCTCTTCTTGCTACACACCACAGAGAATCCTCATGTACTCTTGCACCACACAACCTCGAGGTTACAGCACATGCTACACACCAAGCCACCTGTACTATTAAGAGGTCCCTCCATGCAACAGACAACAGTGGAAAACAACATGCTGAAGGTAGGGCTGAACCGGCCAAACTGGTCAGGCCCTGCACTTGGAAGAGTTCACCTCCTGGCCCTCAGTTTTTGAATACATCAAATTAAAAGAGAAAGATTGAAGGGAAAAAAAAAAAAAGGTTTACAAAGCCATTATAAGACCACCAAGACCTTATCCACCACTCCTGACTCAGTCTGTCTAGACCTGAGGTTCCAGTTTTTGGTTCATTTCAGGATTCACTTTGTCCTGAGTCCTTTCCAGCAGGTAGGAAGGAAAAAGAGATAGCTTAATCCTAATTTCTTAGAGCCTAGTGATAGGCTTAGATAACAACCTTAGAGCCACAGTACTCAGAAGACCTCCTGTTCTGCTTTCAGTCTCTGCAAGCATGGCAGTTCTGCTGCAGATGCTACCCACTGAAAACTGGGCCCTTACGATCACCAGCTAACGTAGCTCATGGTACATCACAGGGCAGGAACTTGTTTGCAAGGGGAATGAAAGATAACTCCCGCATTGCTGGTGCTTCTCCAGGATGGCATTTTGTTTGAAAATGAGTTGGGGAAACCATGTTTACCCGCAGTTCAAAGTCCGGGCACCTGCTGGCACCTGGGGAATTCAGTTCCAGCCGTTTCCAGCAGTGAATGAACTTGGGATCAGCTCCAGCAATGGAGACGGCTCTCTGCCTGACGAGCAGATGTCTGGAGGTGCAGCCTGTCATGAAAGGGCCTCAGAAGAAGAGTATTCCAAGCCAGCAGGGCAGTGGCGGGGAACTGGTCTCTGTTGCTAAAACTGATCTAGCCCCTGGAGCAGCTGCAAACCTTGGCCTGAAATTGGAGCCTGTACATGGGGACAAAGAATATAAAAGGGAGGATGAGCTTCTCCCCTCCCCCTACCTTCATCACGTTTCCTCTTCTCGCCATTCGACCGAGGAATCCCCAGGATCCCGTTAATGGAGTAAGAGCCCACTGGATCATTGGAGGCACTGGAGACGGGAGGGGATGCTGTGCTGGGCACTGGACAAAAGGAAAAGGGAAAAAGGGCCATGAGGAGAGCAGCACAGCACTCAGGGATCCCCCAGCTGAAAGCTACACATGCCACCAGTCCCAGGAAAGTCTAGGCTCTAAGCAGACTCCCAGTTCCTCACACTGAAGAAGTCATACTCGCTCTACTGCTAATGTTGCTGCATTCCAGCTTTGCCAGTCCATTCCTATACCACAGCTCTGCAGCCTTGCAGTATAGGTCCATATTAATAACAAGCAAATGTATTTCATCAAGAAGCTAAACTTCGTTGTTATATTCTAGTTCAGTGCAGGCTTCCTAGTGCATGCTATAATAACTGAGTACAGAGTTGCCCAGGCCACGTTCTTTAGTGACTTCCTAGTCCACCCATATTTTACCAGATCATTTCCTCTCAGCAGTTTTTCAGCAGGAGTGCACATGTTCTGTCTTAGACAGACCAGCCTCTTACACATCCACCCAAAGTGCTGATTGAAAAATTACCTTCTTAGCATAGGTTAGAAGCATTTCAGTGTTGGGCCAATAAATTCCATTCCCTACTAGAACAAATAGTGAGTTGGTGATACATACTCCAACCCAGATTAATAAAAATCTAGGATCTTCCTTTTGCACTGACCAATGTCAACAGGCAGACTCCTCCTGCCACTCAGGGCTATCCAGGATTGCTCATGAGTCTCCAGTATACCAGAAATGACAAGTCATCCAGATTAGAAATGAACAATTCATGATAATCAGGGCTTTACAGTATAGAACAAGTAGAACTATGCCCATTATGTTCCAGTAATGTGGAGAATATCCCAATTCTCTTATAGGCCACTACCCATCATTCAGCTCATAAAGCACTGACCTGAAGCAATCAATACAGCAAATACAAGCCTTCCACAATGGAGTAGAACCTATCAACACTATCCAATGTAGACCCACACTTCCCAGTACCTCCCAGAGTAATGAGATACTCCAGTAGCAGCACAACCATCACTATCCCAGCCCAGCCAATGCATTTGCTAGACACTGCACTACTTTTCCAAGAAGGAATAATATCTGCCAACTCCATCTGTTGTGGTCAGTGAGTATCAGTCCAGCAAACAAGTCCACATTAAAAGGGCATCCAGAAATGCTCTTCCATACTGGCCCATTAATTCCATTGTGCTCCTGAACGCAATTTGTGTACAGGATTGTATCTGCCAGCTCTGTCCCATGTAGACAAGCATTTCCAGTCAATCCTTATATAGCAGCTGATTCTCAGTAACCAACAGTATCTAAGGCAGTCTGTTAATCCACGAAGAAGTCACTGTATTTCACAGTATCTCAGAATACCACATGCTTTTTTTTTTCCAGCTCTGAATCATTACTTTATAAAGCTAAGCTAGCAACAGCAGACATATGCACCATACAGAGTGAAAAGCACCTCATCACACATCACACATCTACAGAGTATCTTTAAACACAACAGACTAGGAGACATTTGGTCACTCCATTATAGCTTCCATCTTCTGCTCACATTGATAAACTCATCTCCCCCAGAAGAAAATGTATTTTCTCAGTGAAATACACCCATGGGATACCCGACTGTAAAGCTAGAACAATGAACTCTGTTGCAAGGCATCAGGAATATCTTACCCATGTCTGTGTAATACTAACTCTAAGAAATGGACCGATTCCAGTGAAAGGAGAGAAGATAAACTGGGAGGGTTGGGGGAAAGTGAGTCAGAATAAGGAGGCAAAAGGTGAAGACTAGTGCTTAGACAGTATAGCAGTAGGTACTTCTCACCAGGGAGGTGAAGAAGAGAGCATGAACATGAAATGGATGTTATGTCAGAATCACTTTAGACAACCTCCTACCTTGGGCTGCTTTCTCTGCCATGATTTCCTATTCTGCAGAAGAACAGAAACCTCTCATTTCCACTGAAGGTTCTTTCCCCTCCCCCCTCCTCTCTTTTGCTCTGCTTAGCATCTGCTTGTCAGACTTTGTTCCCTCAACTAAGCTTCATCCTTATTACCACTTGTCCTGTCACTGCCCTTCATGCCAGTCTTCTTACCGATAGTATGTCCTGGTGCAGTCACACCTGTCCCGCTCCCATCTGGTGTTGGGTGAAAAGGTTGCTGAACTTTGGTTCTGATGATCCTGGAAAAGAATAAAACACGTTCAGAACTCAACTGCAACTTCTCTGTACTTTTCCATACCCATGATCCCAGCTATCAGAACCTGAAGGCGTGATCTGAGCTCTGCGTGCAGCAGAGTGGCTTCATTTGCTTTCTTGTGGTTCTAACTCCTCTGCTTTAATGGTCCAGTTCCCAGAGAATTGTCCTTGCTCTGCTCTGTGAACTTCTCCCCAAACAAGAGTATTCTCTGCGTAATAATGGTGCACAGTGAATGAGTTAGGAACTCCTGTGTGTTAGCAACTGCATTGTCATTTATGATCTGATCTGTCAGCATGATCACAAGGCAGTCTTTGCAGGTAATAGAGCCACTGCTGGATTTACAAATGGTGTACATTTCGGTTTTTGTGTACCTAAAAACACCTTTCTGGCATAGAACGGAATGCTGTGAACTGATGGGAGCTTGCCCAAAGCCCTTGCCCTTTCTAAATGAGAAGGTGGAAGCAGAAGGCATCTGTAGGAAGTGGTGATAGCATAGAGATCATCAGAGAATAGAAGCTCCCACAAAGAGGGCAAAAATTGTTGTTTATCAGGTGGTGAAAGGACACAGCATGGGAACGCAAAAAGCTGTCTCAGTGAATACCACAAAGGTCATAATGGAGCTCAGAATGAAAATAAACTGAAGTGTAATTGTCAGTGCTCTGTTTCTTGTTACATGAAATCTTTCACCTGTAGGTCACTGGTTTAAATCCAGCTGAGGTTAGGGGTGAAAGAAAATCATTAGTACCCAGTACTTGACTGGCAAGGTCCCTGCCTGCTGGCAGATGCTGGGTATCTGTGACTCAGGAACCAAGGAACTTGGCAAATAAGCTATGATCTGTGGAGGCCATGGAGACCAAATTCCTTTAAAATGAGCCTCTCCAATTAGGGTGAAGGCTGCAGATGTTCTTCAGCCTGAGTTTCCAGAACTTTTAGCCGTGCCTTCTAATAGAATTAGAATGCTTTAACTTCTCCGAAAAAATCTCTTCAGAAACTGAAAGCAAATACCACAATCTCCTTGCCCACCCAAAAGCTTCCCTTAAAGATTCTCTAAGATTCCCTTATTCTAAAGAGTAAGTTGTCAAAACTTGAAAAGAGCAAAAGGTGGCTGTTGGGCAACATGGCACGGTAGCGGCAGGCAGAGACTGTGAGAGGGCATTTTTTAAAAAGCACAACTCCTGTGAGTGAAATCTTCTTAAGAATAGAAAGGTATTTTGGACCATATTGCCTTAGCATGTTAGAAAATTCCAATACAAGATGAAGTGTGGGCAGTAGCTGGAGTGGTAGAGAAGCTGCTGGTAACATAGCTAGAGACGGGGAATGTCAAGGTTCTAGCTGGGGATGGAGATCCAGATCCTCACCACGTATAGATCAGTGGTATGACAGGCCCTAATCTATAGCTGCAGAGAACCTAAACAGAAGATGTCTAAGGGCCTCAGGGCCAGATTCTGAGGTCATGCTGATCTGCACTAGATGAGGAGCTGATCCAAGAAGGCTGTGCTAGGGCAAATAATATAACTTTTTTCTTCTTTTTCTGTCTTTTTCCTTTACTCTTCTCTCACATTCCCCCTAAAGCCCCCTGAAGTGCCACTCTGGTTGTGTGAATTTATTGATTTCCCCCAACCCAGAGAAACAGAAAGAGGGGATGGGGTGCAGGCAAAGGGATGGAAATAGAAAGCTATAAATTATTTGTGACAGGAAAGCAATAGTGCCAGAGTGCTGAGCACAAGTCCCGTGTCACTATTAGATTCCTTTTAGCCTGATGACACTGTAAAAGAGGTTAAGTGTCTGATGGAATCGTACACCTTGGGGGCAGGGGCAGTCCAGGAGCTGAACAAGCCGCAGAGAGCGGGTATATCAATTCTCCAGGCCAATAATATTCCTCTCATTGATCGCAACACAAAGTTCAAAAATCTCATTATAGCCAGGCAGACCTGGAACTTTTTAAAAATCAATAGAGTGATATAATGTATGTATACTTTGTATAAATGTATCTATCCATCCATCCATCCGTCTATCCAAAATCTGCCTGAGGGTATCTAAGTTAACCTACACATTATACTGTGTTATGTTCTATTGTAGTATAGCATAGTGAATGCATTAGAAGATTTCCTCTACAGCCTTAGATGACATATTATAAAGCATCCTGTTAGCACTGAGGTGATGTCACATGGTTCCATTCATACTGAGATATGACATCACATTTGCCAGTACCAGGTTTGTACTGGGAGGTGGCATCAGACAGCTCAGCTTCTACTGAGGGGAACCATGAGACGAGCCTAATTATACTGAGATGGCTGATCAGGCTGTGCTGAATCATGCTGCATGAAAATTGCAAAGTTCTGAAAAGCCATTTAGAGTAAAACCAGCCTGTGAAACAATGGTGGTATAAAATGCCTGTCCATAATGCCTGTCAAAAACCCAGTCAGGAGATGAAGAGGAAGGTTCAATTTCCTTCCCCTTTCAGTTCATGGTCTCTTGGCTGAGAATGCCAGTTAGTGCCAGTTGTAACTGCTTACTGAGATGTGTCCATCAGGAACTGGAATGAGACTCACCAGCTCATTTCACCAAGTAGCCATCAGCTGGTAATGATTTTCGGTCACTACCAACCAGGGCCAGATTTCAGCTAGTGACCCAGAGGTGAACGGCTCTGTTCAAAAACGTTCCCCTTCTAAGAGTGAAACTGGTTTTATGTCAAGAAAAAGTGTCTGAAAACAGTGAGCAAAGGGAAGCTGTTTTTGTCGTGAAACCTCCAGTGGCTTGGGTCAAATCACTCATGGCCTGAAATGCACAGTGAATCTAATGAGATCTCAGGTGGAAGGTATTTCCTATGGCTAAAAGAAGAGATAGGTCATGAAGAGGCTCTCCCCAACAGTGCTCCTTTGCCTTACAGTCACAACTGAACTCTAGCATTGTAAGGAAAGAGGAGAAATCTTAGGACCCTAACGCTCAGTACAGAACACGGCAGTGCACCCCCCAGGTCAATTCATTTAGGGACAGTGATAAATAGCAGGATAGCTTGGCATCACTGCTACTGCTTCAAGAGCCTTCGAGTGAGTCTGTCCTACATGAGACCACCTAATGAAATAGCAGATGAAAGATGAACAGAGCTGATCTGGTCCTGTAGCAACAGATGCAGCACAATAATAATGAATTTAAACTCCAGGATTGCCGAAAGCTCCTCAACCCTTACCGGAGACTGAACTATGCACTAAGCCAGCTCTACTGCCTCAAGCCTTGGATTTCTGGATTACTGACGTGTAAGAGGGACCAAAATCTTGATCTCTTCTTGCTGTCTTTGATGACTAGTTCTTGCCTCTAGACACTGGAGAAAGACAAGCCTTTCTGCAGAACACTTCCCAAAAGCACATGGGCTACAAATCCTGGCACACCAGTCAGCAGTGATGATTTCTTGAAGTAAATGCTGGCATTTTCACAAGTCTTTCTTTCCTCCAAAATAAATTGTCACTTTGGACTGAATTCATCCCTGCTCTAATTCCATCACAGTCAGCGACTCCAATAACAGAATTTGTGTTTAATTAGGGGCATAAACTGGTACTTACTATAAATTCCCATTTTTCATTTTCCAGTAGGAGGTTTTTGCACAAGTTATCTACTTTAAGTTTCGGAAAATATATACAGATTTAATACATAACCTTCTGAAGTTTCAGCAAGAGGACATTTATAGATTTTTGATTGCAGTAAAGCAACTGAACTTCATTTCACAATCTGAATTTAATACGCAATATTATCTTAAGTAATAGCATATAATGTCATTACAGTACATAGTATCATACTGTGAATTATACATCTATTCCTGGAATTCATGAGTTACCATAGTTGGCTTGTAGGAACTCTTTCCAGAGTTAATGCTGCATACAGCTCCAGCTGAAACCAACTGCCTGTTTCCAAATACCTTTGACTTTCTTAAACGTTCAGCATTTGATCATGAACTTCCAATGTTTGATTTCTATTTCATTATTTTCAGCCACTTTACTGCAATTCCTTTTGCTGATTCTGAATATAGACGGACAGACAAAAATAATCTCTTCTAGTATAATTGTAATAAGCTCTAATCAGATTCCAACAAGAATGTGGAAACAAATATTAGAAGTTAAAATTAGCTGAGCCGTAGTCCTTTCTGAAAGGCAGAACTTTCACTACTTGTAAATAAACAAGTACAAAATCACTTCTAAACCTGTCCAGGAATTATTTGCTACAAGAATGCCAGATCATAGGAAATGTCCCTTGCTTCTCTGACATTTCTATCCAAACTCTCTTGCAGCCTGACATACTCTGGTTTCTCCTTTCTTACTATTGCTGTCAGAGTCTTTAGGCAGTAACTCAAAAAACCAAAACCAAAACCAAAAACCAAAACAAAAACAAAAACAAAATCATACTAGGGCTGATGACAACGAGATGAGGTAGGTCAGAAACATCTGGAATCCCAATCTAGCAATTCTTTTAATCCTGGAAGAACAGAGTGGACTAAGAAGAACAAAGTTGCACTAAGGGAAAAAGTGGTGTGCCCTGCTGTCCCAAGGAAACCCTGACAGATTTCAAGAAGCACTGGTATCCTCACTTTGATCATATTCCTTTGTCTTGGATTACTTTTCAGAGTGGAAGGATACACTCACCAGAGCACCAAACTCCTTGTAATTGTTTTGGAGCATTCCTATTTTAAATGCTCCATATTAGAAGCACATTACAAGACCCCAGGGTGTGCATTACTGGGCAATTAAAGCGGTTCTTGGAAGGCTAACATTGCGAAGCTTCAGCCTTTTCTCTGCAGTGTGTCCAAGGGAGGCTGAGATGGCCAAGGAACACACACCCTGCTGTGCCGCACTGCTTAATTAGCGCCAGGCTGGGCTGCCGAGCCACAGGCTGTGTCGGCGGTAGAGACAAGGCAGCCTGTGGGGGACTTGGTGCAGGGCTAAGTGAGACACTGATGCCTTCTCTGCCTCCTACAAAAAGGCTTGTGGGCATCCCAGTGAAGCCAGCATCAAAGCACGCCTGAGGAAAAGAGGGAGAACGTGAGATGGGAAGAGGCAGCTTTGGGCCCCTTGGCAACAGCCCCCATGGAGCCAACTATATCCTACCTGCGGATTGGTGCTGCGCAGGCATAAAGAGCTCTGAACATGGCTTTGGTTCAAATAGAAGACAGTCTTATGTTTGTGTGAGTGGGTCAAGACACAGCTGAATTCACAGCTGAGCAAAAGAAAGGGGGGGAAAAAAGTCTTGTTTACACGAAGTTCAAAATGGAAAGCAAGCTTCATAGCTTGGTGAGGAAAAACAACCAAGGGATTTGAGAGGTGAAGGAAAGGAAATAGAAAGTCTGATAGTTAGTGCCTAATCCGACTTAGGGAAAGGGCTTCAGTTCCTTGCTCTGTCATAGACCTCTCATCACGACTTTGGACAAATGGCATTTCTCTCTGTGCTCTGTTTCCTGCCTGAAGTGTGAAGATAGGAGCATTGCCGTGCCACCTGGGGCACAGTGAGGACAGCTGGAAGGAAGAGTGAAGGGCTCAGACTCTCTAAGAACAGGGGCCAAGTAAGTGCTTCAGCGAGCTGTAGCACAGTATTGGCTTCGTTCCTCTGCTTGAAGCAGAAGTGACATGTACCCTGCTGACAGTGGCTGTACGTGAAAGGAAGGGAGGTAGGCAAAGGCAACAGGAGCTGTATTTCACCTGCACTGGCTTTGGTCATTGCATTTGAATTTGAAGCAGCAGATGTAGTTGGGAAGATCAAACCTGTAGTTGCCCCCCAAAAGCCACAACGTAATTTCCATTGGGATGTGTGTGGGGCAGTAGTTTCTACTGCTCTCAAAATCTACTGCAAAAATTGCAACCCTCAGAACAACAGCTGACATTGGCAGAAGCAGCAGACTCAGCTTCCTTGCTAGCTGGCCTGAGGCTCTGGTGCTCCCTGCCAAGGTAGCAGAATGCCTTCAAACCCTGCCATATTCAGGGGCCACGAGCAATATTCACACATTCAAACTCTCCTGTCATGAAAATCGCATTTCTTTCTCCCCATCTTTTGGAAAGGGAGGGAGAAGAATGGTGATCATGTACTACATTAGTATATAAGCACAAGTATGACTGATTAATTACATTGATTAGATAGATCAATTGATAGTCCTAAAAGGTGCCTGAAGAGGGATCATCTATTTTCTTGAAGCTTCCAAATAGAAGAGAGGTTGAAATAGAGATGCCTTACATCTCTCAAAACACAACCCCAGCTCTCCCTGAGAAGATTTGACTCCTTATCTGCTGTTGATCTGTGTAGGTCCATCAACTTCACTGGAGCTACACTGACATCATGTCATTCAGGGGAAAAAAAAGTGCCATTTTTTTCCAGGGTAGCCTGCTCGCTCCAAACACAAGAGAAAGCCCAATCCTGCCCATTTCTCTCACTGCATTTCTTGGCTGCACTCTGAGCAGAGGCAGAATTCACAGCAGCAGTTTTACTATCTGAAGGGCTTAGAGAGGAGCTAGGATTTTTTTGTTGTTTTAAATCAGTGACCCATGATGACACCATATGGTTTTATTTCATTTAATTTGAGCAGAGCATTAACGTTCAGCTTCTAGCAGATCTCTGCCCATTCCAGTTCTGCTGTGCAACACGGTACAAGACCACACGTAAGGAAAAGGGGTGGAAGGAAAGAAGGGTGAAGGTGTCTGCCTTCTGGGATGGGGGGAGATCTGCCAGGCAGGGGGTTAGCCTGACAGCTCACTCTGCTAAGCAGTAACACATAACTTCATGCCACCGGTACTGATGGGGTTGACAGCGGTCAGTCAGCTCCATGTGTATAGGTTGCCTAGCCTGACCTCCCAGAATAAATTGCTGTGTTAGGCTTTAAGAAACATCTTCCCATTCATGCAAGCACATTTGTGTTAGGGTGCAAAACCCATCTGGGAAACAGAAGGTGTGCTTGAACAGTGGCTGTGTTGTGCAAAGCTGTGGCTACAGAGCCATCAGGACCAGGGCTAGCTGGCTTAAAGCTGGCTAAAATATATCTACATGAGCTGCAGTCAGGCAGTCACTTTAGCACAGAAATGTCCTCAGGCAGGTGTTTCTACTTTTATTACACTCAGTTCACATTTGGAAGGCTTTCTTTGCAGTCAGAAAAGGCAGAAATTCATTAAACCCCAAACATCTGGAAGATGTCATACAGTTTACAAAATACTGGAAACGAACTTGATCCTGGGTGTAGATGTTTGACATCCTGGGTTTAAGGTGAATTAAGGAAATCTTAAAGGACAAAGAGCATTCTGCTGGTCTTAGACACAGAAACACAGGCCTGAGAGGAGCCACCTGGGTCATCACATTCAAATTCTAATATTATAGGCAACCTCAGAGCAGATGTTCAGCTCACAGCACCCATGAAAGTATCCATCTCAGCAGCTACAGAACTACTATTCCCCCTCAACAAACTTGTAATCTCTATAACAAAAGACCAAAAACTTCAAAAATTACAAGCCCCAGGAAGAGAGCAAGAGAAAAGCATTGCCAGTGGCTAGGTTCCCTTCACTAGCAAGAGATTTCTGCCATGAAAACGCTCTTAGGAATTAATCATTTTCTGTGAGGACACCTACACTGCAATGACCACAGTTAAAGCAGTTTTGTTACCTACAGACTGGCAGGCTTGGGTCCCACTAGCAGCACTGCTGCGGCAGCATGGAGCTGGCATAGGGTACAGCCCCACGAGCTGCCAGCACACCGGTGACTGCCACGCAGCATGAGCCAGAGCTGTCAGAACAGCGGCTGTGCCAGGAGGTGAGTTAAGAAGACCTACAGAAACACATTGGGCTTGCCAAGGTTAAATATCTTAATCTGGAGCATGGGAACTTTTAATTGAAAGCTTTGCTTTGAGCCCATTTACAGTTATTAAAATTCAAGAGTCTGTGTTGAATTCCTTGTGGACATTCATTTTGATTAACAGAAGACATGTGTGTACTAGGAATCTTGAGATGGGAGGAATCAGATAAATGTAGATAACATTCTCAACTCTCATGCAAGCTACTCCATACCTCGTATTTTGTATAAAACCTCAGATCTTGAAGATAAGCAATTACTTCAGCTTTCATTTAATAACAAGGTATTTCTGGCTTTTATGGCTGCAAAGACCAGGTGGAAGTGGGACCTGGCTGCCTCCCAAGGGGCCAGGACTGGAGGCAAAGGGGAAAAAAAAAAAAAGGCAAGTACATTATTGTTTAGAACCTTGTGAATTTTACGCCAGTCTCTTTGTTTTGGAGGGTATTGACTCAGGACTTTTTAATTTTGGGGGTTGGCAGTGTTGTTTATTAGCTGTGTATTATCTCTGTATCCCGTAGTGTGCTCCTTTGCAGTACATGCTTGCATGTGTTGAGTAAGTAAATGATTTTTACAGGGGTGTCACTGTGTATGCTTCCCTTACATTTGTCAGAACTAACAAAAATTTCATAGTGGACCCCAGTGCTCCAAATGAAAACCAAACCAGTGATGCAAATGTGTCAATTTAGATCTAATGTTATTTTTTACATTGGGTTTTAAATAAATTAACAAAACTGTGAGATTTTAAACCTTATCAGAATAGCCTTTTTTTTTTCTCCCTTTAAAATGACCTTTTTAGGGTGATTGAGAGACTATGCTAGGAAAAAAAAAAAGCATATATATTTAGATTTTATTGAAACAACAGGTTCCGACTACACTGAAATGTAGCTGTAAAAGTTCTGATTCAAAACCACATTGAAAAGTTGACAATTTCCACAGCAAAACTGAATCTTTCCCTTCCTGTTCTAGTGCTCACTGCTCTTGGTATTACTTATTCCTTGCTTTATCATGCCGCCCAAAGCAGTCAAGCACAGGTGAGAACTTCAGGACGTGGGTGCTGTGTAGGCTTCTGGCATAAAGTTAGTGCCCTTCTCTGTAGAAGATAGTCTAGTTTTCATATTTATAGGACAAAGCCATCTTTTTATAATGAAAAGACAAATCTGTAGTCAGTCTGCTTGGCTCATGTCAGTCACTATCAGGTCTAATGCTTAGAGAATAGGAGCTATATGTTTGTCTAACCATATTGTGTTTGCAAATGCACTACCATTCTTAGTATGTTTTAATTACCACACAACGTGCATAGTTGTTTATCTTTGCCTATAGGTCTGCATTTATAACTGTGGCTATACAGAGTTAGATATTTGGGTCACATATTATATATTCAGACGCCATGAAGAATTAATAAACATTTATTCAACCATTACAGTTTTTAACAGAGTTGAATGGGCATATAGGCTGTTCAGATCTGTGGCTTGTAACCATCACCAGCTAGCTATATGGATGTTTTTGTGCAGCACCAAGCACAGTTATTACAGATAATAAGTCATAACCACCTAGAACTCATCCATAACAAGGCTATAATATCCATGATGTAATATCCAACATATCTGAATACTGCTATGTAATTAATGTGGAACCTTGCTATATTATAAGGCACATACCTCTGTGTACATTTACATAGTTGTTTGTGAGTGCAGATCCGCTACAAGTCGCATATCTGGCATTCATCTGATTAACTGCAGAGCTATGGGGTTTTTTTCTGTGGGTCTTCAGCAACTTATTATTTCTATGCTTTCTGTTACAATTTCAATGACTGATAGGGTACACTGGACTTTTGTGTCCCCTTTTCCTGGTCTCTGTATAAATACAGTCTCTGTCCGTAAGTGTTAGCAGTCTAAGGGTTTACCTACATACTGCTGTGCAAAATAACTAATTTGAATTAACTGAATGTGTGAAATTAAAGTGGTCTAGTTAAACTACATTACACCTCTGACTCCCTTGTTTAGAATTAAGGCAGCTTTAATTTAGTTTAGCTTAATTCACTTTGGAAATGAAGTAAACTAAATTCAATTTAGGACACTCAAATTTTGAATGAGCATCCAAACAATGTTTTAATGCTTTTAACCAATGCGCTTGCAAAGTTAATTCAGATTAATTTTCTAGTTTGCCCCTGCGTAAACAAGCCTGTTGCCTATTCCCTGTCAATGAAACCATCCCATCTGAGACTCCTTCAACAATCCCAAATTGATAAAAACCCTCCCAAGAGCAGCAGCTTAAATGATCCTCCCACATGCACAAGTGTTTCCTCATCCCTACATCCCCATACAGGCAGCTTTTCTCCCTGTGAGCTTTAGTGCTCTCTAAGACTGATTTGTCCAGAAGTTGACACACCGAGGCAGGCAGCTGGGCTAAACACAGAAGATGTGCAGCAATTGTTTAACACTATCTGAAGACCTAAGTTATAAATATTTAATTATTCAAATTTTACAATTCAGGCTTTTGCAGTAGAATCCTATATTGCAAATTACAAGGTATCCTTTCTGAAAACCATGATATTCTAGAGAATTTTAATTATTTTATCCAGTTCCATTATTTCAAAACATGATCCCCTAATCTGAATTAAGTACTTGTTCACCTAATGAATCGGAATATCTCCAGCTGTAGATTAGCATGTATTTCATTTTTTGATCTAACTTAGGTTGGACGAGATCAAATGCAATCAGACTTCATAGGTAGAGAAGTACAGAGGAACACAGGCAATAGTATTTGAAAAACTATATTACCTTTTCATTTTTTCTTGAACATATTGTAATCTAAGAAGACAGGAGGTAGCATAAGGTGGCCCAAAGATTCTATCTTGCCATTTTTAAAGGGCAGTTGCAAAATAAATCATGAACAAAAGAATCTTAGAAATAACACCAAAGCATATTTTTAATGAAAATAAAAATATTTTTTTAAGCATCATTATGGAAGTTTAAAATTGTACATTAGCTTGATTAATTTTAAAACCACACTGTGTATTTAGTCAAAAAACATCTTAGAAGGAAATTGTTGTCAAACATTATTTTTATCACAATGCAAAAAAGCCCTTGAAAAATGGCCGTTTGCAAAATCTGAACTCCAAGAAAGCACCTGCCCTAAGTCTTTGCTAAAATGTCAACTAGACAAACAAAGAGACAAATAAAGCAAAGAACGCCCATTTAAATATCCTAAGCCATCAAGTAGTATTTGATGAGATGTTAGGCTATATGTTTGTGTGCTTGTTTTTTATTGAGTTAGTGCTAATGAATAAATGTTGTTTGACAGCTACTACAGTCTCAGATCTTTGACTGGTAGTTTCACTGAAACAGTTACTGGTATAATATAATACAGACTGAGTCCTATATGTTAATATGCTTGCACAGAACGCATTTGCGTGTGTGTGGGCACCCATTTACGGGCATCTAGCTAAAAAGATACCACTGTAAGTAAAATCTAACGTTTATAGAAAAATATTTATAAAATCTTGCTGTTTATAGCAACACATCAGTTTGCGTGGGTTTTTCAGTGTGGATATACCGCTGTACGAGGCTACGCTGATATATCAGGGCGTGCGTGTATGTGCTTGTGCACCTGTATGCACACTAATTTGCATGTCTGTCTGTCTATCTGCAGGTATGTTTCTAGTTCTTTGGGTAATCTGACTGCAGTGCTTTCCGAATAGCAATGAGCTGAGTAGACGCGTGTATGTATATGTATCTGTGTGTGCATCTACCTGCATACGGATGGGTTTGTGCAGTGAGTGTGGATGCATTTCTTTTTTGTGTGGTTTGTGTTTCCCTCCTGTAAGCTGGATGCCTTCTCACAGTCTTATCTCAGTCACTGTATGTGCTGTCACTCCCATAAAAGGCAACGTCCTTCAGCAGCCAAAACACTAACTGGGCATCGGGAGACCTGGATCTTGATCCAGATGCCCTGTTGATGGACTCTGTGACTTGAGCAGGCTCTTTTAATTCACTCCGTGCCTCAGTTTCCCCTCCCATCTTTTTGTTTCAAAGACTGTGGACATAGACGATCTGCTACTACATGGACATACGTAATGCCAAATGCGATGGGCTCTGTTTAGCTCAGTCAAGACCCTGGGTCTTGAGAGGACCTTCTGATGCTGTGCCACAGACTTCAAATAATATTCATCCCTGCACATGCCTGCCTTTGTGTGTTGGTGTTGAGGTGTCCATCTGTGTACTTTGTGGCTGGCTATTTGTAGTTTTCTTGAAGAGTTTATTTCCCCATGTACATACAGAGCAGGGGGAGGTGGAAAGGAAGGAGTTATTAAATGCCAAGCGGATATGCAATAAATCCCATTGATTTTACAAACTCTAACTTGTCTTCAATCTCTTTCCATTCTTTATCCTGGGGGCATTGCAACAAAACCCTATTTTAAATACCTCTTCTCTCCCCCTCCCCCTTCCCCCTCCTCCCGCTCCCCAAAAAAGTGTCAATATTTTATTTGGATTTTTAACTTCGCTCCATAACAGTTGTTTGACCTCCTGACTCATGTGAGTCACATAAATTCTGGGACTTTATTCAGGAGCCATGTTCCTGCTATTGAATAAGCAATTTGGGAGGGTGAATTAATGACTTGTGCTGTTGCTGGAAAGTCCCTGAAGAAATATTAAAATTGCTTGCAGACTGAATCAATACTCACTGAACACCCAGCATGAGGACCTGGGCTTTTTAATGGCTACAAGCAGCAGCTCTCAGTAGAGGAAGGGGAATTCCTGTACACACAACACACGCAGGCACACACAACCAACAGCAGTCTTCCCTCAGCCTTGCTGGCTTTTCCAATAACGGCACATTCTTGTGCATGCAGCCTGGTACAAGCTGATGCCTACTGTGCCAGGGAAAGGACTCGGAGTCCATTTCCACTGTCTCCCTCCCAAGAAGATCATGAAGTATTTGCAAATGCCAGCCATTTGGGCCTTGTGTTAAGCACTAGGGTTAGCATGCTCTGGCACAGCCTGCGAGGCCCAAGGAAGGTTCATTACTTGTGGCATTATGAGCATGGTTTATGTGGGCACTTCACTTTTTTCTTCTCTGAAGGAGAAAGACACTAGTGTTGTGGTAGATTTGGGTGTGCTGCTGTGGTTTGGAAAGAGGATGGGGCTGTTTTGCAGAGGCATGTCTGTGAAATGGTTCTGTGGCTTTGGGTGCTGAACAGCATTTCCGTCTGTCCATATGTGTTGTGTTTCTGATATCCAGTAGGTTTTGCTTTCTTACGCTAGCTTGTGTTGGTGACTATTTTATGTCACACACCCCTGCTTGTGTTAAGAGTGACCGCATGATGCTTTTGGTCATTGAGCAAAGGTGTCACTTCACTGAACCAACCTGTTTTGATGGCTAAGGGTGCAATCCTGCATTGTCCTGAGTGCCCTAGTGGCACTAGGGCACGAACGCGCTTGTCACGCTCCTTGTCAAGGCCTTTACTATTTGTTGCTCACTAGGCTGACAACAGACAGATTTTGCCCGCACCCTGTTTTGCTCTAAACCACCTCTGGCAAGGGTGGGTTTTGTTGCCAGAGTTTTCAAGTCTCCTTTGAGAATATGGCCCCGTGTTTTGCCATTGTGGTTGTGAATGGCTGTTTTGTATTCACTTGTTGGGTGGCTGTTATTGTGTATTAACACTGGGGTGGGTGCGCTTTGTATGACCGCATGTCTGTCTCATTGATTCCATCAGTATTATTTTGTAATCGTGTCTCTGT
>JAAGNO010020602.1:40798-57522 GCA_033439905.1 Ceryle rudis | reverse complement strand
GGGGCTCTGAGCAACCTGCTCTAGTGGGAGGTGTCCCTGCCATTGGCAGGGGAGTTGGAACTAGATGATCTTTAAGGACCCTTCCAACCCTGACAATTCTATGATTCTATGTATTCAGCAGCAATTCATTTTCCGAAATGGAGAAGCAAGTTGAGGTAAATAAGAAAACCTGTTTTACACAGAGGGCTCATTTTGAGCTGAGATTGTATGAACCTGGATGTCCATTTGTAAAATGATGTGAATAAAGAATGAATGCAGAATCAGGTGCACAGGAAGGCAAGTCATGACTGGATCTATTTGATGACGTGAGGAAGTAAAGAAACTGTGTATGGTATTACACAATGTAAATGTAAGTATGTAAGTATTACAGCATTCCCATGGAAAATAGGAAAAAAAATGTTCAGCACTAAGAGTTTTCAAATACACATTTGATCTAAGAAAAAAAAGCTTACTTTTAAGCAACCTTTCAGGGTCTACATGTATTTTTTTTTCCCACCACCTAAAAGAGAACAGTGAATAGATGCTTTAATTCTGTCTCATAATATTAAAGAACCTACTGAATCTACATTAATCATTAGTTCATTGCTTAGTTCTCAGAAATGGAGTTTTGATCATGACAATCCTGTATAAGGTAAGTAATATGCATCTTTGATAAAAGCCTACACAATAAAATCTTCAGCAAATAATCTAAACGATACATGTATTGAGAAGAAATCACTTGGAATTTACTTGGAAATGTGGCCCATTTTATTTTAACTGAAAAGCATTCATTATACAGTGCAAACAGTTCTTTGGTAAATTTAGTGATTAAAATAAAAACAACAAAGACTTTGTTTTAGGTAACATTAAAAAAGAAAATAAATATGTAAAATTGCAACATATTACAGCAATATTCTCACAGTGGATACTGGAAATGGCCACTGTTTCAGAAATGTTAAAATCAATGCTGATTCTGCAGACACTGCAATAAAGCTGAATTAGTACAACCCATGACTGATTACGTTTTAAACTGTGGATAAAGACTTGTTTTTCCTGAATGGTTTATAATCAGACAGATGGCAGAAAGTAACTCAATATTACACTCATTTAAGCATATCCAGACTCCTAAGCCCATTTTATATACCATAGGAATAAACAGTGAACAACGAAGAAAACCTCCCACTTTACTCCGGAGGCTTGAGAAAAGGAACAGTGAGATACAAGGTACTATTTTATTGTGTATAAATGGAAACTCTCTTCTCCTATAAGTGGAAAACTTGAGAAAGTTTATTTAATATGAAATTAGAATAAAAGAATGCAAGTAGTAACTAGCTGGACGTATTACTGTCTTATTTAACTGTTTAGACAGTTACATTATATTTGGTTTAGCTCTGCTATCCTTCTTCTTTGAGGAATTCCTGCTATAGGTCGAAGGGACTTCCATCTGAGTTGGAATTACACAACGAGACATGTGGTTTGGGTTCTCAGCGAAAGTCAACAAAATACTGGAGTATCAAAGAAATACAGAAATTACAACCTCTAGGACCCCTATGATACTCAAACATGCTCGCCACACACAATTTCTAAAAGTATTAACATAGAAAATTACATACGTAAAAACATTGTATATAAAATCAATTAAAATATTCTTAAAAATATAAATTGTAGTTCCATGTGTACCTCTACCACACACCTTTAACACACCACTCACATGTACATATTGCTCCTGTCATAGTACGAAACAAGTTTCTGTAGTAAGCTTTAAAGATACACCAAAGTTTGAACATGTGACAAGGTATCAGTTTACCTAATTAAAAATTATGAATGTTAGTAATCAGAGAAATTATGTGCCAAAATATTATAGCGGAACTCACATTGCTGCTGCTGTGTTAGCTATTAGACAGGTATTTGATCTATTATGCAATAATTATGTATTCAGTCTGTTTGCATAATCCGAAATGTTTAAGATGAGAATGTTTAATTTTGTGAACATTTCTTTGATATCCAAATCTCTGTTCCCTAAATCTGAACAATAATCGCAGAAGTCAGTGAACTATGTAACTAAATAAGAGCTCTGGTTCTAGTTAGTACTGACTTAGACAGAGCCATAACTTCTAACATATTAAGTATTCAGGGAAAGAATCGATTCTGAATAAACACAAAAAAGCTGTAAATTGAGGTATGATAGTTGTCCTTCACTGAACATAACATATAATTCCTGGTCAAAATATGCAGTTTATATTCTAAAAAATACACAACTTTGAAATGCTAGTGTAGACATATACTCTATAGCATTAAACATTTATTAAATGGGAAATGAAGTCCATTGGCAGACCATTTTTAAGATGAATGATAAAAATATTGAGGTAAAAATATATACGCATTAGATGAAACTGGAAAAAAAACCCTAAATAATCAAATACCTTGTCAGAAAAAGTAGTCAATCCACAATTAATCATGATGCTTGATTTTGATTGTTCTTTTTTTCAACAAACAGTGCCACAATATAATCAGGAACAGATGTCTACTGACAATATGCACAATGAATCACTAGGAATCTCTGTATACAAAATGGCATGTGACATCATTTCACATTTTCAAAACAGGGTCATACAAATATGTGAGCTGATCTGAGATCATGAGAATCATACTTTAAAACTGGACTGGATGGTCATGTTACAATGATTTAAAATAAATGAAACAAACAAACAAAAAGTTGCCAAACAATTACATATGTTTTGACAAAAAAGATTATGTTCATTTTAAGATCAAATGCTACTCTGTCATATATGTTTTCCTAGATGAGGAACACTGTCAATTACATCTGTAATAAACATTCAGTTGCCTTTTTTATCTTCCAATTACACTTATTTATGTTTCCTTACCAATTCTAGCTTTTTCAGTTTGAAAATTTTGATTAATTTTGCTCCTTGAATTAATGAAAGGATGCTGAAAGGTGTCATATAGTTTTCTCTATTTTCTTGCTGGTTCAGATGCAGAAATGATAGTGTGATTCAACAGACTTTCCATGCATAGGTGTTTGCAGAAACTGGCCCTCTATGGCATTGCTTTGGGCACAGTAACCTTGTGTTTTCCTTTTCCCTGTGTTTACTAAATAATAACAAAGAGCTAACTATCAAGTCAGACTGATACTGAAAAGGAATAGTAAACTTTTAATATTGCTAATTAAAGATAGGAAACAAAGTGATCATTTTAGAGTAACTCTGAAGCCCAGTCATTTCGTGTACCTAAAACTACCTGACAGTGTTCTTTAAAAGTAGCACCAGTTTGAGTTCATCTAACCTGAGAAGTTTAACACACAATTAACTTTGACCTGTTTACTAATTTCCCTTTCATTATTTTTTGCATTGTGATTACCTTCATGGGAAGAAAATAAAATGATACAATATATTATAGTGTTACAGCACCATTAGAATATTGTAAATCTTGATTTCTTGCTGCTAAGACTGTAGTTACCTGGTTTTGCCATCAGCAGGCATTGATATGATTTGAGGAGTATGCACTCTAAATTCTTAAAAGGTAGACTTATGGCTTCTTTTTATTAATATTTTGTTTTAAGCAGATTGGACAGCAATCTCCTTTAACCTTCACAGGTGCTTCACAATCAGCTGGTGGGCACGATTCTACAAAACAGGTAATCTGACCAACCTGTGTCAGGGAAAAAAGTAACAAAACCAGAACATACTTAGCTACGTGTTCCAAAAGAGAAATACTTTTTTCATACTATCGAAGAACATGTTCTCATTTGTCCCTGCTAAGATCTTGGCTATTATGCTTAATTCAACGTAGCTTATTTCAGCATAAACTTATATTGAGAAGGCTCTTTTGTGTTATACCATCTTTAAAGGAGCAGTATACCATTTTATCTAATGTTCAGGTATGAAACTCTTGAATACCAAGTACTAATGTATTTATTTTACTACCTTTTTTAAAATTTCAGCATGATAAAAGAAAATTAAAGTCTGGCAATGAGTTAGATAAGCTTTTATTGATTTATATGCATTTTAGTTGGCTTTTTCATGAAGCCTCTCACTTTGAAGTTAATTTTGCCAGTACAGCTATACACCAGTGAAAACAGAAATATAATAAAAATATATAAAGGTTGTACTGAAAATCAGTGTCAATGGCAGGGATATCTGAACAATATAGTATCTTTCACCAAATAACTAAACATCCATAAAAACCCCAGGTAGCAACTATTACCCAGAAATTAGCAGGCACAAAACTGGAACTGCTATTTTGGAACTGCTGTTCCAAACAATTTCTATCTCAAAATGGATTTCCACATACTTACTTTGCATTCGCACACAGTACAAGGATCCCTTTTCCAGGTTTCATTGCTGGAATATGATTTACCTTTTTCATCAGTGCAATCAGTTTTACTGAGGCGTGATTCAAGTTTTTTTATCTGAAATCATTAAAAAAGTTAAGAATTGAATCGAAGAAAGGTTTTTATTTGTGCAAGGTATTCTGTCTTTTATGCTACATAATCCATAACAGATACTTGTCTGGGTTTTTCTTCTCACTATGTAGTTTTCATAACAATAGAAGACTGAAAACTGGCAATTTGTATGGAAACATCCTTTCAAAAGGAAACTAACAGAAGATACATCTTTCCTGCCTTTGGCATATACAACTGGAACATAAAAAGATAAGCAAACTGCATGGGGCATATATGGAAAGACAATGTAAACTTTCAAAGATGTCTGAATTCAAAGGAGATGAAATAAAAAAAAACAAACCCAAACACATTAACTAATAATGGTTGCTTGGATTTTTTACTGTATTTTTTTCCTTAATGGTAAAAAAAGAAGGGGGTTATTTGATTAGTTTACCTTGCTGACTGTGTTCTACTTGGAAACAATAATTAGGAAGGCACACAATCTCTCAATGTTTTTTATATCCAATAAGGACAGAAGAACTGACTGAAATGTAATAAGACTTAACATAGCATCTCCACTGCCCAAATGGGAACATTGAAGATGAGTAGACTAATGATTAAATAATACCATCAAAGATGGAATCAAGTTACTATGCAAACAAATATATGATGGGTATCTATAAATTACATGGAAAAGCTGCTCTGGAGGAATTGAATTATTCTACACAAACAGTTTGCCCTACTTTGGATTTGAATGTCCTGTATGTTATATATTTTTAAAACTGAGTTCACAGAATCACAGAATAGTTCGTGTTGGAAGGGACCCTTCCAGGTCATCTAGTCCAACCCCCACTACGGTTGAGTTATTCTGAATAAAAAGTCTATTTATGCCACATTGTAAAAGTGGTTTCTAAGTGATCCAGATCTCAACTGTGGTCAGAGCTGTAGTCTGGCATAACACTTCTTATGAAATATATATTCTAATCACAGTTTTACATGGATTCTATACATTTCATAAAGGAAAAATAGATTTTATTAACTCTACAGACAATTTCTTACAGAAAGACTAATTCAACATTTAGTATACAATGGCTACACAAAGCTTCAGTTTCAAAAGGCAAGAGGGTCTGAATGTAGAATATTTCAGTATGATTTCAAAAGAGCATATAAATAAATAATAATAAACCATGTTCTGTGTTGCATTTTGTTTGAGATACTATGTGGTGGATTTTGGGTGCAGTGGATGTTTACATATAAAAAACGTAAGAGGAGTGATGTTAGTAACATCATAAATGAAATCTACAATTAGAAACTGTCCATTATAGCACCTTACCTGGCTTCTGAGGCTTGAAATAGTTTTTTGCATTTCCAGAACAAATTCTTTGAAGTCATTCACTGCAGGCATGTTTGTATTTTCATTAGATGCTGATGTGGTATTACGAAAATATTTACTCTGTGTCACAGAACTGCAACAAATGAATGCCAAGTCAGGATATGCATCTCATTTGGACAAATATGTTAGAACACTTAGCCAAAATGTAAAAGAAGGGAAACCAACAAATGAAGGACCTGTATGAATCACAACAGCATATGAGACCCACTGGTGCTGAAGACAGTCTTGGATCAGGTGAACTGTGGATTACAGAATAACAGAAATGCCATGGTTGGAAAAGACCTCTAAGATCACCATATCCAACCATCAACAAAACCAAACCAAACCAAACCAAAACCAACCAAACAAAAACAGAAACACAAACCACCTCACCATCCCACTACAGCATGTACTGAAGTGCCTCATCTACACGTTTTTTGAGTATCTCCAGGGACTGTGACTCCACCACCTCCCTAAGCAGCCTGTTCCAGTGCCTGACTATTCTTTCAGTAAAGAAATTTTTCTTAATATCTAATCTGAACCTCCCCTGGTGCAGCTTCATGCCATTTCCTCTAGTCCTGTTGTTATTTACTTGAGAGAAGAGATGGCACCCACCTCACTACAACCTCCTTTCAAGTAGTTGTAGAGAGTGATAAGGTCTCCCTTCAGCCTCCTCCAAACTAAACAATCCCAGTTCCCTCAGCCTCTCCTCACAGGAGCTGTCCTCAGACCCTTAACCAGCTTGTTCTCTGAACTTGAGCCAGCAACTCAGTGCCTTTCTTGTGGTGAGGGGCCCAGAACTGAACACAGTACTCGAGGTCTGGCCTCACCAGTGCTGAGTACTGGGACATGATCACTTCCCTTCTCCTGCTGGACACACTATTTCTGACACAGGCCAGGATGCCATTGGCCTTCTTGGCCACTTGGGCACACTGCTGGCTCCTATTCAGCTGGGTGTCAACCAGCACCCCCAGGTCCTTTTCTGCTGGACAGCTTTCCAGCCACTTTTCCCGAAGCCTGTAGCGTTGCCTGGGTTGTTGTGACCAAAGCGCAGGACCCAGCATTTGGTGTTGTTAAACATCATACAACTGGCCTTGGCCCATCTATCCAGCCTGCCCAGATCCCCCTGCAGAGCCCTTCTGCCCACAAGCAGATCAACACTCCCACCCAATTTGGTGTTGTCTGCAAACTTACTGAGGAAGCACTCAAACCCCTCATCTAGATCAATGACAAGGATATTGAACGAGACCAGCCCCAAAACTGAGCCCTGAGGGACAACACTAGTGACCAGCCACCAACTGGATTTATCTCCATTTTCTACAACTCTCTGGGCCCAGCTGGCCAGACAGTTTTTAACCCAGCGAAGAGTACACCTGTCTGTGCCATGAGCCACCAGCTTCTCCAGGAGAATGCTGTTAATATCACTAGCAACTGGTAATATCACTAGCAACAGGGAATTTCACCTGCTTAGAAAACTAATGTATGTATTTCAGGCAGGGGGACGCACAAAATTGTCATCAGTGACACTGTAGGGCATCACCTTGAATTCCCTGGGAAATCTCTTGAGCGTCCATTATCAAAGCATACAAAAGTGAGTCTTAAAAAGTATTACTTCCAAACATGAAATTCACATTTTGCATTCAGATTCATAGCTTCTCCCTCTATATGCTCATCAGCAAAACATGTATTTAAAGAAATATGACTTTAAAAGGAAAAAGTTGGGTTTTTTGTAAATAAATGAGTACTTTCATATATGAACATGCTCCCACATCCCAATTTAACTAACATTTGAAATCAATACTGATTATCATGCACAAAATCTAGAGTCTTTTGTCTACAGTACTTTCTAGATGTATCTGGTAAGAGATGTACAACACTAAACTGTGTTAACCAATTCATTCTGTTGATGGGAAGCGGTTATCAAAGGAACTGTCCAGAATTAATAATATATTATTAGACAACACTTAAGAATATATGTATTCAGAAAGAAGGATAACAGTAATTATTAAGTGACCTATTACATTAAGATCCATACAATCATTCATATTTTGTCAGCAGGTCTTCTTCAGAGCTAAGGGTTATCCAAAGAATGAACTGGCAATGAAATTCTCTCTCACCTAAGAAGGTTCATGATTTACAATCTTTCTGCATAAATTAAAACAGCACTTATTGGCAGGTGTTCAAGCTACTAGTTTCCCATAGATTTTTTCATCTAAATTAAAGAACTCTGAACAACATAACATGACAAAATTCAAGTAAAACATCTGCTATTGTATAATAAAAAGTTTAATCTTTCCCACCTGCTCAAGTTATTGAAAATAAGGGAAAAAAAGGAGAAAAAAAAATCTCACCATGAACGCCATTTAAATACAACAAGCATGAGAACTGATGAAAATGTTAAAGGACTGCAGTTGCTTTAGCTTTGTTTATATTATAAATATTGTAAATTTACTGTTTGTAGTTCTAATTAGTAATTGGACTGTTGTAGATTTTTGAGATTAATTTCTGAAACACAGTCAAACAGCAAGTTAACAAAAATGAACTGCTTCTCAGATATAAGTGTTTCATTTTTCTTGCTTTCACTTTTATTTAATTTTACCCTTCTAAAGTTTTAGAATTATGGGACTAGCATCTTTAAAAAGTGAATTGCTGTATTGTAAATTTAAATACTTCTAACAGTTCACTTGAAAAGGCAGATAAAACATCCTTCTTCAAGGATTACTTCAAAGAAACCTTTCTTTTTCTAATGTCCATAAGTAAGTTTATTCCTAGCTGCTGTCTTCTCTTGTCTAAAATACTAAAATGCTATTACTTAGTTGAAATATAACGGTGCTTCTTCAATGCTATAAAACAGCATATCTATTTGAAACTGCAGGAATAAATTTACCTCTCTACCTGTCTAGCAGCTTTCCTTGCTAGAGTGAGTAGGCTCTGTGGGGTTATCTCAGACATTACATAATTTTATTTGCTAAAAGAACACAAACTATATGGAAACAGCTGTAATTCAAGAGCCTCAAATTCATTCATTATGAAGGATCTTCACAAGAAATGTTCGTTCTGAGCAGAACTCACTTCATTTCACTAATTTATAGATAAGTTTTGGTTCCCTGGAAACTGCAGGGACCCTGTGCAGTTAATCATTTGTGACTGACACTGTAATTTACTTCCTTGATAGAGTATTTTGGGGATTAGGGAGATATAAACAACACTGTCTGCAGCACTACTGTTGTCCATTCCTGCTCTGACTATTTTGGTAGTAGAAGCAATCCCTACCATTATCACAAATTTTTATACTAGTATTATCAACACTTGGTTTCCTCCTGTTTCTACATTAGGACCTATCAACTCCAAGAAGGAAAGGAAATAAATTGTTTGGTTACTGCAGGCACTGTAGGAATGTGGGGTTCCAAATCCGCCCCCCCCCCCCCCCATGATGTTTTATTACTGAGTTTTTCATGAAAAGAACAGGATTCAAAAAAGCACTATACTGTGTCACACACAAAGGGTCTTACACAAATCTGAGCTTGAAGAAAAGTGGTATACTGTTAGCAGACATATAGAAGTGTCATAAAGAAATATATCAATCATAAACTGGAGAAAGCAGACACTGGAAAAAATGGTATGCTCTTACAAAGAAATCATTTGTTTTCAAAATATAATGAAACTGAGTATTTTTTTTGGATATGTCTTTTTCTTTAAAGAAAATAAATTAAAGCTCACCTTATTGTTTTGGACATTTTCATTTTCTTCATGGGCTTATCCTCCTGAAAGCTGTAATCAAGAGAACGTCTTCCCCGAAAGTGATATGAAAAAGCATTAAATTGTCCTCTAGTTCTACAGTCTGCAATTAGAGAAGTTGTTACACATTATAAACTATAGAATAATTCAACAGTTATGATATTAATATGGTTTTACATTGTCTTCTGAATTGGCAAAGGCAATTCATACACTGTGTGATCCCTCTGGAATCAGTTTCATGGCAGTTGAATATGTCTCAGCAATACAACATTTAAGCCAGCTGGATGCAGAGAATTTGATTATGCACAGACCACTTTTTGATATGAAACAAAGGAATAAAAGATCATTTTCACAAATATATCCATGTCACTTTAACTATTACTTTCACTTCTGAAATTTCCACTGTCTTGGCTTTTAATTATTTTCTGTCTTTGGAATAGGGTAATTACTTATCGAGGAAAACAATGACAGAAAAAACAGCCCGTTGCTTCCTCATCTATCCCAGCCATTGTTATTTCTTATTTTTGGCATCTGAACGAGAATCTTTAATTAAATCATGGAGAACATTCATAGACACTCTTTACTAGTTGACCAGCCCTATTTCCATATTTGAGGGATTTGAAGGTATCACCAGTCACTTAGACCGTAAGACACTTTCCACCACATGGTGATAATCTCATGCCTGAGAATAAGAGAAATCTTCTCCTAAAATCTGAAGAGGATGTCTTCACAGGATGAAGTATGTCTTTCCTTTAGTTCACTGTACTTAGCCTTACAAACACATTGAGTTATTTGGAAGGAGTTCCATTTAAAAAAAAAAAAAAAAAAAAAAAGGAAAACAACACAAAACTGAGACTACACTTTGGAGAGGAGACAATAAGTAAATAGAAGTTTTCTCATTTCTGTTCACAGAAGCTTTAAACCATAAAGTTATAATGAGCCAAGCTGCAGCACATTCAACCGTTAAAAGCAAAGGGAAAAGAACACAGAAGGGAAAGCTTGAAATACAGAATCCCATGGACTTATGCTTGCTAAGTCTGGTAATAGCAGAATGAGTCATGAAAGCAACTGAACAGCAGAAGCAATTTTCCCTACTGTTTGTCTTGCACCGGAACAAATTTATTCAGAAAGTCAATAATGTTTAATAAAGTATTTTTCTGTAATTTAGCAGTAGGCAGATTTAGCAGCTATTTAGATCAGTACCTAAAGTATTAACACAACTTACTGCACAAGTTTCAAGTCAGTAAAAGAGCTTCAAAACACTGTCTAACTGAGCAACTTGATAAACAAATGCAAAGTTGCTCTGTGATTATACAAAAATAAGTATGTTGGACTACTTTTAATTATATTGGGCTCTTCCTTAAATTAGACTATTATAATTTCCCTGTCAGGAAAAACTTAGTTTGTCTGTGGCTTAATATCAACTGAAATAGAAGGAAAAAAAAAAAAGAAAAGAAAAAAAGACTGAACAAAAAACAAAGTACCAATTGATTTTCAGTTAAAAAAATACCTACATATCACTCTTGAACATAATGTATCCACAATTCTCCTTTGCTTTTCTTTCCTTGCAGTTTGTCCCATTCTTGAGTAAATGCATTACATTCCTCCTACAATAGCAGCACTTCCAAAGAACTAGATGAAATTTACTGCCAACATATTGCTCATTTGTCTTGTGTGTTCTGCTGCTTCTCACAGAATCTTCTTGATGACCACTTGGAAACCAAGCTCTTTCAGACAGGAACAGATCACTATGTCTGTAAGATGCTTGGCATGAAGGCATTTTTGATTACTCTTAGACACTGCTATATTTAGTATGGTGAGAAAATGGGTCACATTCAGAAGGGCCACTGGAAAAAGAATTAGTTCTGGTCAGAGGAATTTTTTTCTTAAAGCAATCTGTTGCTTCAAGATTTCCTGACTGTCAAAGAAATTTTAGTTTCCCTTGGAAGCAATTTTTGAAAGGTTTCTGCTATCCTACTTTGTTTAATAACTGCTAAGGTCATTTTGCATAGTATAGATTTTGTTTTTTAGTTAGAATAACACAATGGCCCATTGTTTTTTTAGTCCCAGGTTGGCTTTTAGAAACAAAGCTCTGAAATCCTGGGAAGGTTTTATCACCTTAAAACTGGTAAATATGAGAACCATATGTTCAGTGGCAGCTTTGAGTACACAGCCCTGGTATTTCTGTAGTTTTTAAAGACACAAATATGTCAGCTTGCCAAATGAACAATTCTTGTTCTTGGTTTCTGTTTCAGGTACAATGAAGAGGACTGTCACTGCTGAGAGGTGCAGGACAGAATGCTCTAGCTTTCAGAAAATCTAAACCAAGAAGTTTATTTCTCTTTTGTCTGTTTGCTTGTTTGCTTTTTTAAATGAACACCATAGCAGCAGTAGTAAATGAGAAAAATGAGCCTAAACTTCTGCTTTTTTCAGTCTACATAAAATTCTTCCAAATTAGCTATACTCAGTCCAATTAACTTTCTGCAAAAAAGCTGAATGTTTAAAAGAGACCTATGAATTCTTTTATTCTAGGGACAATATTTTCTTCCAGAAGCTAGATATTGTTACACTGCAAGTGTCAAGATAATCCATTTGTATATGGAAGCCATGTTTTCATCTTCAGAAAATACCTAGTTTCCTATAAGGTTTTAAAAATGTACTTATAATGTAATTTGGATAGAAAAACCTCTGACAGTTTTAAGTATTGAGCACTCTTAATTCCCAGTGAATCACCTCTCAAAATCTGGGTCAAGGAGAATTAATCTAACAGTAGATTAAACCAAAATACCTTGAGAGACTAAGGGAATGTAACTACTGCTTCTATTTGATAAAACTTTATTTGTCTGAGATTTTTTGTGATGAATTAAGTAGCTGTTACTTTAAGAATTTGTATGCATCTAAAACCTCCTAGTCATGCCACTTGGAGCAGTAAAAGGGAGGAGAAACACTGAAAATGTCTGAAATGTCAAAAGATTTTTTTCAAGTAGATGTTTTCACAAAGCAGTTATTTAAATATTATATAACATAGGAAAAAGACTTTTCCCCCCAAATGAAGTCTAACTCGAAATGGCTGTTTTTGTTACTGCTAAATGGACCACATCCCTTCACATTACACTGCACCTCTTCATTTCTTCTGTTGAATAAGTCTTTCTAATGAATGATAAATTAAATAGCAGTATAAATGCAATACGTTTGTCTAAAACCCAACAGTAATCTGCTCAGATTGGAACAGATGCATTTTGCACAAACATGGTTTAAATCATCTGGATAACAACAATGGTATAGAAGCTAGCAGATAAAAGTGACAACTCAGGCTGTCATCTCCCAGCTGATGTACTGGGGAATTCTATCAATAAAGATGTTGTCTGTACTTGACCTCAAAGCTCATAGACTGATGCTACCAAAAGTAGAAGACTCAGACGTCACTGGAAACAGAAATAACCAGATAATTTACAGAACATGGCTATATCAATTGTTAATGTATGGCTCTTGTATAGCCTAAAGACATTTTAAAACATATCATGTCTTCATGACCTGAATAGGTCTTGGATCGCCTGCAGGAAGATATAGGAGAACCATTAGGTTCTTGGCACCAAACCAAAGAAAATTTAACCTCCCCAGCAGACAAATTAAACAGGACAAATTAGAAAGTTTTGCAGATCAAAAACATATTTCTTTTGGAATATAGATATCAAAATTCAGTGAGAAATAATTTTGGACAGACTGACAATCCACAGAAATTTGGAAATTTGAAAAGTAAGGACGCTAAGAACTGACCTGCCTATTGGAATGTGAAGGTATCAGTGTCTTAGGAAGGCAGTAAAAGTCCATAGGGAAGAAGGAAATTCTTCAACTGCCTAGTTTTGCAGAAAACACCACGATACCTCCATGAGGACATTTTCTCACTCATATCTTCTTCACAATCAGTGGACATTGACACAGGAAGAGAATGCAGACTGAATTGTCCTTTGCAGGCATCTCCTTCTCTACTACCTGGAGTGGCACCCTGACAGGCTGGGCTCTTAAGATCTGGAGACCCATTCAGGAGCTTGGGTCTCAACACAAAAAATGACAGGCTATTGCTTCCCTATTGCTTTTCGTTAAGAATGGCAACTACTAGCATGGGAACTCTGGTAGCAATCACAAAGCAATGTCATAGATTAAGTCTCCTTATTTTAAGCTTATGAATTAGAACTGTATTTTACTGACCATGAGATACCTGAAAAAGATAAAATATTCTTGGTTTGGACTCAATATAAATGGAAATACTCATTCTTTCAATAAAGTTTGTAACCACAGAGAAAGACTGGACTATATTAAATGTACTTCTATTCAAAGAAAAAAGGATGTGATCCTTAAATTTACAGACCATGGAACTTTATCTTAGTAGCCTGGCATAGTCTGAATTGTTATTAAGCTAATAGACACTGTCTTTAACTATAAATCTAAATGTGAAGAGACAGATTTTAACGTAGATAGCAAAAATAAATATGAAAGAAGCAAAACACAAGATTGGTGTAAAGAGAAAATATGTTTAGGCATAAATTGCACCATTTTGGTATTTTGAAGAGTTTTTGATAAACAGTTTCCATTGTCACAAAAGATCCTGCAGTCTCACACTGAGACCGCTGTTAATACTTAAAATGTTAGAGATTAATGTGGTCAGTACAGAAGTCACAGATGGCATAATTGTTGGTCAAGTCTTAAAATGCAGGATTTTACAAAGGTCTATCCTACTGTAAGACCATGTATAAATGCACTCAGATAAGAATGTGTCTTAACTCTTCTAGTGAAATTCAGTGGGATTTAAACATGTTTAATCACAGTTTGTATGAGGCTGTTTTCCTGAATTAAACAAAAAAGAACAACATCTGGCACAGGAGATACACTGGTTGCTAACTGAGAACCAGTTAAGAAGAGTCATTTTCCCAAATCAGTTTATGCTTACAAGGATGACTGGCATCTTGTCTGAATCACATCCTCATGGGTCATTGACGTAAACCAAAAGGCTAAAGAAATTTTTCCTTTCAATTTACAAAGCAAGAATGAAACTTTTAGTCTCACAACACAAAACACTCAAAATTTACATGTTTGGAGTAAAACCATGTTTCCATTTAAGCCAATATATCTTTGCACCTAATTTCTAGAATTTTTTTTTTTTTTTTTTACATAATGAATCTCACAAAAATATTTGATATAACCATAACAGTACACTTCTATTTCAGGGAAGAGAAGTTCATCACTTCTGTGTTTTGGGTTCAGAACTGAGATGCAAAGTCAGTAAGAGTAATCCTGGAAGAGTATTTGAAAAACAAAGTCTATTTTTTTGCACTAGAAAGCCTGAAAAAAAGTACCCAAATTTTATTCTTTGGAAAATCTGAAGCTTGGATGCTTGCATGCTTTTTGCTCAAAGAAGGAGATGCAGTAAATCTGCAGTAATCTCTAACAAGACAAAGAAAGGTAAAAAGTGAAGGAATACAGAAAAAAAAAACCTGTGTGCCTCAGTGGAACCCCTTGTTTTTCCCACCAGCAATTAGTAATTCTATTCTATGATGCATTAACTGATATCTAAAGATAATCTGGCATTTTTATTATAAAAAGGAATAATGTTCTCCTTTATAAGAAATAAATACTAGGTTTACTCAAGAAATCTAAGAAGTAGATTTTTGTAACTAAGAAGTTTTTCTATTCTTCATATGGAAAATATTTTTACTTCAACAAAACAGGAAGGATAACAAAAACAGATGTGTTTTTTAACCAAGCTGGAACAGCTGAACATATGAGTCACTTTTTAAACATATATAAAGTGTAGTGAACAGCATTATACACTCTAAATTTTAACTTCAGATAATTCTAATTATAAAATAGTAAGAAGTATTTTAAATGTGAAGAATGTTGGTGGGTTTTTTAATTAATTAAAAGAAACAAAACTCCAGAATGGATCTAACCAAAAGTAAATGCTGTTCCTGAATGTATGCTTTGTGTATGCACCCCATCCCCGAGTAGTGGTGAGTCCCTACTGCCAAAGAATGAGACATTTTTTAAATTAATTGCTTAAGTCTGGATTCCCCCAGAAAAATGTTACACACATTCATCAATGCAAGAAAGCAGTCTGAGCCATGCATACTTTGTTTTTTCTCCATGGACCTCTACAAACAGTTCAGAAGAGTTCAGAAGAAGGGGATACAAATAGGCAGTTTTTAAAAGAACATCAGTTATCTACCCTTTCTTTTGCTTGGCAGTTATCTAACTATACTGCATTCAGTAGTACTCTCTGGTAGTAGTAACATTCTTGAATGAAAATACAAGCTAGGCTGTAGAATGGCTGAACACTCTAAAGACTTTCCAAAGATAACATCTGCTCTAGAAGGCTCAGTGATAACATAACATTTAGAGAATCAACACATAATTTTTCCGAACAGGTTTGCAACTTTTCCAAATTGATATAATTAATGTATTTGTGAAACTGTCTGTCAAGCTTCATGAACCATGGCAAAGTGAAAATACTGTGAACTGGTAGAGTATGATTTATTTGCTTATGGTAAAGTACTTGAAGAGTGATAACTGATTTTCTGTCAATGCTTCTGTATATGTCAGCATTATTTTCAAGAGATTCTGAAAGACTCTGCATTAAAACTACAATGCTTCCACCATATGTAGATTTTTTCTTTATACCCCAACCAACAGGTAAAAATTAGAATAAGACCTGAATGAAATGATGCCTGGGAGAAATTACAAAAGATGTCATTGAAATTTTTTTTTTTCCTAGTCTTACACAGATAACCAATATTTTGAACAAAGTCTTCCAAGGAAGAATTTTCTTAAGAATGAGATTTATTTTTAAAGGGTTGTTTATTGCACAAGACAATACAGTATGTCATTTTAAAAGCAGAAAAGCGGAGTATCTTTGAATAGTAAATCTCTATCTAATTTTACAATTTTTAATGATACCTGAGTTTGTTCTCATTATGAAGTCACACTAGTTAGAATCCTCCCTCAGTATTTACTCTATCTGCAAGAGGTTGAAGGGAATTCCTCCACCAGTTTATGCTTTACCCACTGCCTTAAATTCTGAGCTATATCAGCAAAGGATAAAAAAAAAAAAAAAAAGTTTAACATTTTTATCAATGACAGACAGGGGGATCGAGTGCACCAGCAGCAAGTTTGCAGATGACACCAAGCTGAGTGGTGCTGTCGATACACCAGAGGGATGGGATGTCATCCAGAGGGACC
>JAAGNO010020602.1:0-40698 GCA_033439905.1 Ceryle rudis | reverse complement strand
AGAAAAGGACTTGGGGGTGCTGGCAGATGAGAAGCTGGACATGAGCAGCCAGTGTGTGCTTGCAGCCCAGAAGGCCAGTCGCATCTTGGGCTGCATCAAAAGAACTGTGGCCAGCAGATCGAGAGAGGTGATTCTACTGCTCTACTCTGCTCTGGCGAGACCTCACCTGGAATACAGCGTCCAGCTCTGGAGCCCTCAGCACAGGGATGACATGGACCTGATGGAGAGGGTCCAGAGGAGGGCCTGTTTACAAAGGCCTGGAGTGAAAGGATGAGGGGTAATGGTTTTAAATTACAAAGGAGTGGATTTAGATTAGAAGTTAGGAGGAAGTTCTTTACCACATGAGTGGTGGAGCATGGGAACAGGTTGCCCAGGGAGGTGGTTGAGTCCCCATCCCTGGAGACATTCAAGGTGGGGCTTGACAGAGATCTAGACTAGGCTGGACTAGATGACCTCTAGAAGTCCCTTCCAACCCAGACATTTCTATGTTTCTATGCTATCATCAGGGACAATTAAGGGAGTTAAATGAACACTAGTGGAAGCATGTGACCTCTCTCAGCAGTACAGTCCACTGGTTCTTTATTCATACGTATCTTTTGACAGAATATGGAATAGCCTACTCAGCAGTAATAAACTCAAGAGAAGCAGCAGTAGAGAAAACGAAGAACTCAGATATGGATACCTTTCATCAGCCAATCTACAAAATATTGGTATTGAAAGCTAGGTTCTAAGTAAACTATAAGATTCTAACAATCATCAACTGATAGTAGTACCATTACCCTCTCTAATGACAAGTTTATCTCCGGTTAGTAATTTGCTTGACCGCAATTTCTAGATAATCAGAGTTCCACAGAGAAGGTCCCAAAATTCCTGAATATACTTTTTCAGCCAGGGCATGTCATTTGAGTTTTCTCAAAAGACAGTTGTAACAACACTGTCAAGGAGATCTCAATAAAGAGAGGTCATTGTACTATGAAATACTTTGTTGTTGATGCTACTGCAAACTGTTCTCCAAATATGTGAGAAGATTCTCTTGGGAAAGGATCTTCTATGTCACAGATGCAGTGAAGTCTGACCTGATGATGGCTAAAGGGAGGCCACACAGAAAATCTGTCAGTGAGATTGAAGCCAACATACACACTATCAAGCAACATGGGATTCTCAGTGTCCTGTGTTTCATAAGGTGAAGTAAGCCCTCTTTCTGAAAGAAAAAAGTTTTTTGCTGAAGAAAAATAAATCATCCCCTTGTCTTAACTTTTGAAAGAGATCACAATGAACAAGAATATTTATCCACAAAAGAAAGAAAACAGGAAAACAGTTATCTACACCATGCAAGGCTCAAAACTACGCTATGTTTAGAATGTGTCTATTTTATATAAAATATGGAACTATCACTATCACTCACTTACCAAGGGTTGTGCTCCAGATCTGAGTTTGTAACACCTTAACAAATACTGAACGGTCAAATATCTTCTTAAAATAAAATGAACAGACACTAAACAAAGCACACATTAATACCACCAAATCCACCTGTATACAGACCTTCACAGCAATCTTGCCACATCCTGAGGTCCAGTTTAGGAATATCTTCACAGCTACTATATCCATGTGGGAATTCAGCCACCTTAAAGACATCATGTTGTACCCTGGTTATGTTGTCACCATTGTCACACAAAACTCTGGCAAGAGATGTTTGCTTGATCTGAGTGAGCTGAGCAGGTGTGAACACACCCGGGTTCTCATACCATAACCTGTAATCTCACAGAAAAGACAAGTTTGCTAGTTAAAAAAAAACAAACCCAAAAATAACAAAACACAGTTTTTCAGAGATATTGCAATACTGTATTCAGAATGAAATTCATTATTCCATGAATCTTGTTGTCAACTTTACATTGTATCTGAGGGAGTGATCCAGATGTCATACATGATCATACTTTTTTCCACCTATTTCGAACAAAATAAGTAGGAGGCTTTTTACCCTTTATGAAAAATCAATAACAATCTTGTACAAAACCTAGAAGAATTGCCAACAAATTTCATTTTACCTACTTATTGTATGATTTTCATATGGCACTGGACAGTGAGCAATGAATTCCCAAGTACTGGAATCAGAAATATAGATTCTGAAATTGCCATCTTGACATTAATTTAGACTCCTTTCAAATACCACTCCTTTTCCCTGCACAGGCACATTTGTTTTGTACAGTGCTGGCAGCTTTGATCCTCTGCCCATTATAAAGGCCTTTCAAAGAAGTGACAGTTGCTTTCATTATGTCTAATAATATTTTACTATTTGTTGGCATGCTGCTTCAATACATGTGTAGTCTTTAAACAGCGGAATCCCATTTCCTGAATATTCAGTGTTTTGCTATAGTTTCTAAATGTTGTTTCAGAAAAAAAGAAACAAATAAACAAAACAAAACAAAACAAACCTCTCCCAAAAAAAGCCAAACCCAAACCTTTTGCTGAAAAAATGCAAATAGACACATATATAAAAGCAGCATCACTATCCTGTTGTGATACAAATAGATACTTGTCAGCAGCAATCTGAACTGGAGCTCATACTGCATATATTTCTTGGTTTACTCCTTCTGCCTCCAGGCATGAGAGTTTTATGTTTCAGAGCATAATTTTTAAACAGATTTTATGTAAGAAAATGATTTTTTTAAAAGCACACAAAAAGGCCTCTGTTATTGACTACAGAAATAAAAAAGCCTTTATACAATCCTAAGTAGCAATTTTATAACTTACATAAAGCAAACAAGACTAGATAAACTGATTCAAATCTATTTTCCTAATCCTTCCTCTGTTTCCCTTTCACTAGGATGGGACTAATCAGCCTAAGTCTTTCTACTCTCATGCCAGGATTCTAGCTTATAAATTATGGTTAAAATGAGGGTAATGTTGATTTTCAGATTCTGAATAAGTGTGCCGAAAGTATTCAAAGGAGATCTGGCAGCTGTAACAACAGCAATGAGTATTTTCTTATTTCAAGTACTGTAGAAACTGAAAAATTGCTCATAATGTGCATGTAAACTATTTTAAGACTTTTAATTTAAGACTTTATTTTAAGACAATTCTCAAATTGTCTCCTTTCAAATAAGCTTTTAACACAGTTTTGGTGTGTAGACTGCTTGTATTGAAGTAAGTATAGGGGTTATACACAGAGTGATAATTTTCCAACCTGTGCTTAAGTAACGGAGATGGTGAAAATGTCTCAACCACCACAACCCCGCTGCCAATAAAATAATTCAGTAACAATGAAAGGAGATGAGTAACATCTACTTTTCAGAAAGTTAATTGACTTGGATAACTGGTAAAAGTAAACACAGAATATGCTGGCTGTGGTACTTTTTGGAGGTCAGTATGACATACCACAAAGAGTAGCAGTTTTTAAATAATAAATTAATCACAGATTCTACCAATGTTCTAAATTTCTATTCTTCATATTTTCAATTCTATATTAAATTCATAAATGAAAACAAAACACCATTTGATTTGGAGACATTGCAACTGCTATTAAGCATATTCAATTTATAATTAATTTTATTTTCCCTGGTATTTCAATTTACCTGTCTCCATCCCGAATACGCCTGAACTGTGTGCTTAACAGACACATCAAAGTTGGCCCCAGTCGGCTCCCTGGAACTAAGTCTTCTACCATTAGAGCAGGAAATAGGTCTACGTTCAGTGGGGAACCATACAACCTATAAATAGAAACCCACAAATATTTAATATCAAATATTTTACATTTACAACATAGCCAGTACGTGGTAAAACTAAGGGCAAGAGATTCAGACAACTCATTGTAAATAAGACAGTGACAGTGCTACATCTTTTGTGAACAACCTGTGGATGTATATGCAAGAAAACCTCCAATGTAAGTTGTGAATGTGAGTAATATCATGGGGATCTGCAAGTCTACCCCACAATTTCCTATCTCCTAGTAGCTTTCTCCTGATTTCTTGCAACTGTTTCATTCTCAAGAGCTTCTCTTTCTTGCCCCTCTGTACACTTTTTCTTTTACTGTGGCTAATTCTCTTGTTTTGATTTTGTGCTAGGGGTGACAGGTAGCTGAAGACTTATTTTCAAACACTGAAGCACTAAAGGACAGATTACTGGCAGTGAAGGATGTCCACATGAAATTACAGAGAACAAAATTCCCGTTTGCTTTAGTGTACAGAATGGATGTAACTGAACATGGAAATACTTTCACAAGACTGTCATTAAATATGACCTTACATTGAATTAACAGCATTTATAAACCCAGACATTTCAAATTAATAACTTCACAAACATGTAGAACAGATATTAACTTATTGTTCACAGAGATGTAGAAGTGGAGAAATTATCTACATGTGGGAATTTTCCACATCTATTTCCTGGTATGGATGGAAGTTTCTTAAAAAGTCCCTTTACACCTTCCTTAACAAATAATTTCTTCTAGATAAGACTACCAATTTTGCATGCACATTTAGATAATTGATTGTTTTTCTTCACCTCAGGCTCACCTGCTAAGTTTCTCCCTGATTTCAGGATTCTTAATTTCATTTTTCAGATCTTCAAAAGTCTGAGCTGAAGAAAGATTACAGTAAACTCTAAAATCATGGTAGGGAGGAATTCCATGATCTCTGCCTCTCTGAATATTCATAGCTGCCAGATCTAAAGCCACAGTACGTGCCATGGAGAAGAGTCTTTCTGTTAATTCTGTATTGAGTAATTGTGATGGGACACGCATCTTACCAGCAACACCAAACAATCCCCTTAGAAGTGGATCAATGCCTCCTTCATTTACAATCCGAAATGGAGAGAAGAATGCCTTATGAAGAGGTAGATGGCCTTGTGGAATAGGTTCAAAGTTTTCATCCAGTCGATACAGAAAAGGATTAATGAGTGTGTGACCAAACCTAAAAGCGGCAGTTGCAAACTCATTAGTTATGCCAGAATTAACACTGGGATCATAACCCTTATATTCTCCAAGCATCTTCATGCCTACCTCTCCAAAGATCTTAGGTAGCCAGTGGCTAAATGTTATATGTTGCATTTCTGCACCAACAATTTTGCGTGTTTCGTGATATATTGTGTCACCATCCCAGTGTGGATTGAGTTTCAGTAGCTCTGTGGCAATTCTGTTGTGTTCTCTAAACCACAATGTGTGGATGCTGGTAAGACCCAGCTGTTCATTAGAACGCTGATCACCCGCTAAAAAGCAGGGAATTGGGCTCTCATTTTCATCTCTCATACATTCTGTTGGTGGGCCAGTAGCGAATGGAAGAAGGGGCTTGCCAGATCTTTGTACAATGCCCTGTCTCAGAAGACCCCTTTGACTCGCCAAGTCTCTGATTTCTAGTGCTTCGTGGTCCGAACTGCCATACACATTGGACGCATCGATGTATGAAGTCAGCTGGTTGATTTGTTCTCGTGGGTACACAGAATTCATCAGAAGAGATGTCATGCCACTTCCGCAAACTGGACTGGAGCGTACAAAAAACATGCAGCGTGCACCATTTCGAACTCTGGGATCATTTGGTGGTATCATGATCGAAAAGCACGGCGGATCATTTGTACAAACTGAACTGCAATGCTGACCATCCGAAAACCTGGCCTCACTTAGGGCAGCCACGGTGAGGTCAAGGTCGTGGTCAAGAAACTGACCCCACTGCATGAGCATGTGAGTGTACTGGTCATCAGGAGTTATTGTTTCCGTTCCAATAAGAGTAGTTGAAACCAAGCGAGGCATTGGGAGTGCGTAGCCATTAGAGAGCCTCTTGGGTTCAATTCCCCGAGGCAAATTAAATCCATTTTCATAGACTGACTTTAACAGACGTTCAAAGGCTGTCAGAGAAGCGCCCCACATAGGATGCTGAAGGTTGTTGCATGTTCCATCATGCGTTCTGTACTTCTGGTGGAAGCACATATCTGAGCAGTTGTTCACTCGTCGATGAGCTGTACAGCCTGAGAGATTAGCTATCAGATTCAAGTACTGTGGGGATACAAGGTCATTATAGTGATAACCTGAAACCAGAAGAGAGACGGAGAGAAAATCAAAGACTTCATAGAGTCATGTTCACCACAGATCACAAATTTATTTGAAATGTTGTTTTATTATACTGCATTTCTCATGAGATTAGATATCCTTATTGTTTCAAAAGAACGATAACAATCACATTAGATCATTAAGTCACTTGAGCAACAACCACCATTAGGTCAGGAGGGAACTTTGTAAAATGCCAATTCAAGTACAACCTTTACAAAATGTTCACAAAAGGTGCTCATTACTTATCTGGTCATTTAAAGCAGAGATATTTTCAGAAAGAAAAGTCTCCCATTGAGAGAAAAGGGACATTTTTCCCGTGTTAGCAAAAGAATTTAAAAAATGGTCAGTAACATTTGTATGGATTCCAAGACTTCATCTGAGACTTTATAATCCACTGAACATTACTATTTATTTGGTGAACGTTGTAGAATTTTAAGGAAAAAAAAAAAATCCACAAAAACCACAAAAGAAAATAACCACAGGCAATACAGCTAAACAGAGGAGGGATCTCTAGGACGAGTGCTGTGGAGTAACTCACATTCACATTACCCATGACTAGTTTCTAAAGAAAACTGGTGTTTACTTAACACTTGGCACAGGTTTCCTCTGCTATTCACACCGTTCACTTTTGGGATTACAACATACTTATCACTTTCCTGCATTTTTCTCAGTTCATAGAAAAATAATAGATACAGAACATATACCGCAATTCATTAGAATTATGTTTCTGTAACTTCAGCCTAAAGCTATGTGTTGCATGATCTTTGCTGTGTTATGACAGCATGTGGAAGGATTGAAGGCCTCTTAATACAGTGTTGGGTGACTGTAAATAGCAGAATAGTCAGGCTGCCCCCTGTCCATTCTGCCTACTAGGAGTTATTTCAAATGTGATTTTTTCTTAGAAACATTTGGGCTTCATTTCAGTCACTATAGACAGTCATTGTAGACATACTGGAGCATGTCCAGAGGAGGGCCACCAAGATGATCAGGGGAATGGAGTATCTCTCCTGTCCTAAGACAGGCTGAGGGAGTTGGGGCTGTTCAGCCTGCAGAAGAGAAGGCTCTGGGGGGACCTTATAGTGACCTTCCAGTATCTGAAGGGGGCCTACATGAAGACGGGGGAAGGTCTATTTGAAAGGGTTTGTAATGAGAGGACAAGGAACAGTGGTTTTAAGTTGGGAAAGGAAAGGTTTAGACTGGATATTAGAAAAAAGTTCTTTAATATGAGGGTGATAGACCACTGGAATGGGCTGCCCAGAGAGGTGGTGGAGGCCCCATCCCTGGAGTTATTCAAGGTCAGGCTTGATGGGGCTCTGAGAAACCTGCCCTAGGTAGAGATGTCCCTACTTGTGTAGGGAGGCTGGACCAGATCACCTCTAGAGGTCCCTTCCAGACTAAAACTTTCGATGATTCTATGATTACTTTGGGCTACATCTACATTATCAACTTCTGTAGATCAGCAGAAATGTGTCTGTACAGTGAAATTTACGATGCTGAAGAGACTATCTGTTACGCAACAGAAGTAGGTTTCCTTCAGAAAAGCTTTACTTTGTCCTCCTGGACTGAATGTGGCCCTGGACCACATTTTTCACTTAACTTGAAAAGAATCCACACTGTTCAAGACCACACCACAAGTTACACCGAAGTACAGTAAAAGTGAGGACAGCTGAGAGATTCACATCAAATGGGCCCTGCTGATCCAAAGCATAGTGTTGATGAACGAGGTTCTAGGATCCAGGTAACATCCCAGGAGGTAGAATAGAATATTTGGCAATGTATTTGTACTTTTAGCCAGCTAGGAGCAATCATACACCACCATGGTTCTTGATCTGGAAAGCTTGCAGTCAGGAGTAAAACCAAACACGCAGAATAAAGGCAGGAGGATGAAGGAAATGAGTGTACAGTCGTACTGTATTTCCACTGGCTCATGGGGTTCCCACCATGATGGTAGTCACTCAAGTTTATTAATTGAAAGCAGTCTTGTAAGAGGTCGGTTCAGGCTAATCGCACATAGTTGGTAAATGTTCCTTTTAGCCCTGAGCTCAATCCCACCGTGCCTGCAGTGACACTGACCTTCATCTACATTCAATACATAAATGTATACTAGACACGCTGGCTCTCTGCCAATTTCTACAATGCAGGATAATTTCAAACAAACCACCTAAAGCCTGTCTTTTTCTTTCCTTTGAAGGGGACTGGATTGCTCATAGCTGCTCAGCTGGGACAGGACCTGTGCTCAGTCAAGGGATCTATGTTTTCTCAGCCTCAGGCTACATGTACTCTCAGTGGTTTACAAGTCAAAGCAAACGTATTACAGACCTAGTGCTTTCACTAGGCAAAACTAACCTGTTCTTCTAGACTTACATAAATTATTTTATGGAATACTCCGGAATAGGAAAAAGAAAATAAACAACAGAGCAAAATCACTAAGTGTAACTGGGTAATGGAGCAAAATACACTCTTTGGGGATCTGCTATCCACTAGGGCATTCTAATTCTAAAACTACACCCACAAAACACATCTTCGTTAAAATAACTCCTTTTTCAATGATCTTCTTTCATCATGGAGTATTTTCCTTATGACGATTATTCACGTAGTCTTTATATAAACATTCGTCTTCTGCTGTTATCCTGGTTGCCACACACATTTCTGAAATCAAGTTGCAAGCAAAACCTGACTATGAATGTTTTGGGTGCAATGACCTTCATTACCAATTTAAAATAAAAGGTTCAGCTTCTCTGTTTAGAAGTTCAAGTAGGAAGCAATGCCTCATCTATAGATTAGATTCAGTGGCTTTCTAAGCAGAGTGGAGGTTGCCATAAATGGCCTGTCTCAGACCCTTAATTACCCCTTGCACTGCAGACACTAACTCTGGATTTACTTTCTAAAAGGCTAGGTTCTGGGCATTTCCAGTGCTTAGAAGCTCAATTCACAAAATATTAGCTATATTTTTTTTCAAACTGCAAGGAAAACATTTCATTGAGTCATAGAAATATTGATTAGAAAGGATCTCTTACCCAGACCAAGCTCCTCTGTCTCCAGCACTGGATCAGAAGATCTATATCCCTGTCTAGCAGGCTTGAAAACCTCCAAAGATGGAGAGAACTCAGCCTTTCTGGCTAAGATGTTCCAGTCTTGCACTGGTCTCCTGGTGAGAAAGTGTTTCCTAATATCCAATCTGAACCTCCCAAGCAGCAACGTGTGGCCATTCCCCTTGTTATATAGTCTGGCACTGCAGAGCAGAATTTGGCTCCATAGTCTTTCCTTGGAATATTCCAAGATTTTACATTTGAAAAAGTCTCTGAATGGGAATTTGTCACATTTCTCAACTGTTTCCAATGCAAAAGTACTAAATAACACCTTTCACTGGGCTCTGCATTTTGAAATAAAACCAAATAAGGACAAATATAAGCATTAAAATCTGATCATTAGACTATTTAAATGAAAACAGATTTCTTCTACTATTCAAGTTTCCCTAGCAACCAGATTTCTATGGATTTTGTAGAGCTGAGAAGCAAGCTCTGGCTGTGAACAGAATTTCCAGTATCACAGAAAGTTGACTGATTTTGTGTTCATTAACTTGCATTTGTATGCTTTAATGCCAATTTTTGGTAAACTTTAGGTGACTGAATTTTGCTATTACAAATCCTAGTGAAAAGTATTCAAGCAATTCTCACACATAAGACTTCATGTATTCCTAGTATTATATTCAATATGCTTGCTTATGCATCTAATCAGAGTACCAGATTAAATTGGATTGCTCTTATAAAACACAAGCCTTCAAAGAGTTTTGAATAAGTTTTTGTGCTAAATTATTCACCACAAATTATTTACTCAGCTCTAATAATGAGTAACAAGCTTCTTTTACTAGCAGATGTTATAATACTCCACAAAGCTTGCAGTCTTTGGTCTTATAAATACTTGCCTAGTTCACGGGCAGAGTTAAAGCTTTCGGAAGTTACAATAAAAACTCAATTATAAACATCAAAAAGAATATAATAAGTAAAAATATTTCCTCTAGATTTGCAGTGTAGCTTTTGGCGATGTCTCAAGTCTCAAGCTCTCTTAAAACTATCATTATTTCCAAATGCTTCGGTCCTATGTCTCAAGCCTGTCCACACATATCTACACACATCGGTTGTATACAGTCCAGCTGGACTTCATGAATTTGAACTTGGACTTCAATAACTAAAAGGTAGAAATATTAAACCTTGTATTTTCCTGCTGTTTATAAAAAGCAGCAAAAACTCTATTGCTCATTACATCTGTATTAAAGGAAACAATTATCTTAGTTTGACATGCACTTAAAGAATGTGTGGCAAATAATTCTTTGAATACTACTGTGGTACATACAGAAATGTTGGTTTGTAAGGTATACAAACCCTTCTTGCTATATTATCTTTTCTCTTTGCCAAGGCATGCTGACATTAAATAGTTTTACTTAAAGAAACATGAACAAAATACTGATAGTTTCTAGTATGTAAGAGAAAAGTCTGTTCTGCTATGAAACAATAGTCCTAGCAAATGAGCACATAAAGAGTTAACCAACAGGATGCATTAGGCACTTCCATTTCATTATACGAAATTGGACTAGTAGAATAATCTGAACAGGAATTTTTCCTTCATATGTCAATATGAGGAAAAATAGAAAGACTCTACTCAGAGAGCTCAAACAAACAGAGTTACACTATAATGCAGCAATGTGCAAACCGAGGACTGAATTGGGAAAACACATATATTTGGTAAAGTTCTGCAAAGTCAAATAATCCACTGATTTAAATGTAATGGTTCTGCAGTTGGGACCCAGAAACAGAAAATAAATGTCTCTTGAAGTATAATGATTTAAGAAGGAAAATACACTTCAACACAGAAAAATAAGGAAACAGTACTGACTTGTTCCATTCAGGTCAACCATTAGACCATCTTGTACATGATCTTGAATAAGCTGTAATGTCCTTTCAAATATTTCCCCAGCTCTTGCTTGCTCAACAGTGTATGGATCCCTTGGGTATCGAAATAAGGCTAGCAAATCATTTGGAGAACGAGGACGACTGATTTGAAAAAAAATAGTAAGTGTACACAAGAGTTACAAAATAATACTATGTAAATCACGTAAACATTCAGCAACATATTTAGTACATACCTTGGTTACTCATCTCAAAATGGAAGGCAAACAAAAAGAAATATATTTAATAAAATAATAAAGCATTAAACATTTAGTAGCAATTAAACATTTATTAGACACATTAACTCAGCAGAAAAGCTGCTGCAGTGAATAGAGATCTCAACAGGAGTGTTTAAACAATAGTAATCCTTACATGTTAAACTGTTAGTATTCCCAGAACTAACCAGATGTCAACAATGTCATTTAAATAATAAAATGAGTAAGTCTTCCATTATTTCCAGTATATACAAAATTAATTTTGACTTCTCAACATAAAAAAAACCCAACGGGATACCTGTCAAACAGATGTGTACGTGTTGAATTTATTGCTCTGTCAACAGTGGCAATTGCTTCCACAATTGATGTTTGTACAAAAGGATCTCCATTTCGGCTGACATTAGGGACTACAGAAAGAGGAATTCACGTGTTATTGCAAAAATGGCCACACACAAAAAGATACTTCTATAAAACAGAGTCTAGACACGACATCATTTCAGCTATACAAAGTAAACCTCTGTTCTTTAAGCATTAGTTCGTCCAAATATAGAATTCTTAACAATTTTGAAATTCTATCAAAGCATATTACAGTACAGCAAAATTAATCTAAACCAGAAGTTAATACATAAGTCAGCTTGCTTAATTCTAAAACAAAGTAAAATGAAGCTAGACTCTTACAGCATTTAACTGCCCGTTACTTAGTCCTACAATTTCAAACAAGTGACGCCCAAAAATTATTTATTATTAAGAGGGTTTTTTTCTGGTGTGGAAAATGCTGACAGACTTACTTTGCCTTTTAGAACACTTATCACATAAATTCAAAGAGACTTCACAAGACAAAAAAAAGGAATAAAACACAGACACCAAAAAAAAAATCCAAAAACAAATTAAAGAAACCCACGGAATTGTATATATTCCCAAATAGCTACAGTAAATTAATATTGCTCCTCTCCTGAGCTTAGTCTACTAAGCAACACTCATCAATTTTCAAGGGCTATAAATATTTTATTTACTTTGATCACTACTTTGTTCTCTACTTTAAAATTACCTAGCTTTTTAATACTACATTAAAAATCACTTGGTATTTAACATTAAACGCTATTACATGTTAAAAGCTATTTAACACCCCTGCATAATACTGGAAACTCACTAATGCATAGACCCATTCATCTGCCTTTTTATACAGTACTCACTTGCAGATGGATATTTGTACAACATATCTAAGGCTAATAACCTTCCTTTCAGTCTAAACCAAGAACTACCAGATCCATGGGCAACAGCTAACAATTTCCAGAGTATGTTTAGACTGGAAAAGCCGTACAGGAAGAAGGGTAAAGTAGGGAAAAACTCCAAAGCAAATACACTGGAATAAAATCAGCAGATGTACAAAATCAGCTGACATAAAAACTATTGTTTGCAAACTTTTAATAACTTTTTTTTTCCTTTTCTTTTTCTAGGCAATATTTCATTATTCCTTCATAACTGCCAGCTTAGACTGTGTCTATATGAGTTTCAGAGTCTAGACCTGGGTAATCAAACTTACCATCTATACCATCAAATAAAACAGTCCCTGGCATTGTATAGCTGTAGCTGAAGCCTTTTTTCTCTGCCCTGAGGCCAGATGCCTTGGGCTGCTGACAACATACTCCCAGCATTCAATATGAGCAGATCCTTCTCACTGTGCCTAACAGCAATAATTATCAACTGCCCACCTTACTTTAGAGCTTCATTCTCACAGCAACCATACAGAAACATTATCATATAAGCCACTTAATTTAAGGAGAAATAGCACAGGTTTGCTACCCTCATTTTAGTTGTTTGCATTTGCCATTAACTTAGTGATGCAACACTGCAGATTGCAAAAGTCCAGTTGCTGGTTATATTCCTGTCTGCAATAGATGTCATCTTGCTGCTCACTTTAGATACTCTCTAATAGCTGATTAATGGCACACATGGGTTGAATCATAAACCTTGGTCAGAAGTTAACTATACAATACTTCATTTTTGTTTAGATTATTTGCTGCCAGTAGTTCTCTTTTTAGATTGATAAATATTAAAAGTTAAAGGTCCCTGCAAGCCTTTCACACTATACCTGTGGGGGTGTGTGTCAAAAGGGCAATTTTTTAAGCAATAAAAACAAAACTGACACACATCCTGCTTTACACTTAATCCAGAGACTTTTAAAACTCAGAAAAGGACAGAAGAAAATGGCAAAAGAAAAGCATCTTTAAAATAGTGTCAAACGTGGCCAGCGAAACCTGTGCTTCAGTCTCAACATTGACTTTTATGCATTAGGAACAGTCATAAAACATTAACTTTTTTTTAAAGAAATGCTGACATGCAAGTTTTTAGGCATTTCTGGCTATGTTATTATTAATACCACCCAGACAACAAGCATCCAATACTTATACGTCCACTTGTCGTCCTTGTTTCTCCGACAGCTTCATTGTTACAGCAACCCCAGAGAAACAGTACCTGATATACCACTAGTTTTAAGGAGAAACATCATTTACATTTTCAAACTGAATGGAGATTAATCAAGGGTAATTCCACTAATTTTAGGTTTATTGATGCTACATCTACAAGACAAACAGACACATTACAATTAAATATTGCAGATCTGCTAGCACCAAGTTTGTAGTTTGCTGATTTCAGCAGATGAGAATGAGCTGTTGACACCTTCAGTAAGTGAATGAAAATGGTTTCCTGTGAGGTCACAGAACATCAAATATGTTAAAGAAATCACTGCTCAGTACTGATTTTTTCAATGATACAAAAATATTGTGTCTTATTTTCTACTGAAAGACAACAAAAATCAGTTTCCTTAACATTTTCCATGAAAATGAGTCTGAAAATTCAGTAGTTTCAGTAAGTCAGAAATGCATTAGGGATAATCTGTGTAACAAAGTTGTTTCCTCAGCCTTCTTGGTTGCTTATTACCAGTTACTGTGTATTATTAATTGATACCCATTATTTGCCATTATTACTTTCAAATAATTAGAGTAAGGTCAAATATTCTCCTTTTCTTTCTGTTTTCTCCTTTAGCTTAAGATCATTACAACTTTCCTGAATTCCTTTGCAATGGTTGCAGCCTAATTTTCAGCTAGGTGCTGTCAGTGACCCTTTAAAGGTGTCACAGGACTTTTTGTCAAGTTATCCCTAAAGATTAGACTGTGTATTTAACCAGCAAATTCTAATAGGTCCAAATAATATCTCAAGAGGAAAGTAGTATGACTAACTAGAGCCCGGAACATTGCATGTTTTGAAGCATGTTTTGAAAAAGAGAGAGAGGATTATGGAAGAAAAATATGAACAAAAGAAACTATTTAACATTGACTAACTTTTTTTTGCATCTCACAAATTAAGCAATTAGAATAAAACTAATAAACTAACTCATATCTCTGATCCATACACCTTACCGTTAACACTAAGCACCATACTAACAGAGGAGTATCCTATGGTATTCCGGGCAACACATTCATATCGACCTTCATCAGCTGTTCCAACATCACGAATGGTAAGAAATCCCTCTGGACTAACATGAAATTTTCCACTCTCAGTTACCTGTACTCCATCCTGCAGCAAAGCACAATGTTTAGTTCTTCTAAATGCTCTTGGTTTAAAACCTGAATTTTTGTCTTTTTTTTTCTTTTATTTTTACATGTTATTTTATATTTCTATTGTGTATGCCAAGATAATAGTCAAATAGATTTAGATAAACTAATATAAAAACCTCACACATTCATGTTGACAGTAGGACTTGCATGTACTTCTAAATTGTACAGTATATTTATTTACTTTTAAAAGTACTCATTATTACAAATCAAAGTATTTTAATAGGTATAGGTCCGCACCATACAAAATTTAAGACCCAAAAATAAGACAGCACCTCTTGAGAATATATTCAAATTAGCCAACTAAAAAGATCTCAAGAGCTTTATATGTATCAATTCTTCATGTGCTATGTAATTAGAAGCTATTTAGGGTATGTTAAAGTACATATTCTAATGCTCACTAACTGAAGAGAAGATGATAATCAGGAAAATTGAAGATCAATATTGTCCATCCATTAATTCACTGGTAACTCTGCTAATAACTCTGACAACCAGCTTGATGTAACATTTATTGCACCAATGGAAATCAAAGCCCCAGAGAGGGTACCAAAGAGTTACCAAAACATGATCTGGTTGAAGTGTCAACCTGACTGTGTCAAAAGGCTCAGCAATACAGTATTGTTTGTTTCTTTAGATACATAATATCATTTAAAATCTTAACATTAATACGATATTTGCACAGAACTGTCACTGATACACACTGGTCTTTTAAGGCCTTCATTATGAATTTTTTGTTTTTCTGTATAATGAATTGCATAACAATATATTTTTTTTTTTCCATATAAAATCCACATTTGGGATCTATATACATGCTCTGTCTTAAAGATTTGTTAATTGAATTTCAGGTAATGTTTTCAGACAACAGAGTAAGCAACAATTTGACAACGTGCACTTTAAATAGCTGTAATGAAGAGATGGGTAGGTCACTGCCTTTATGCAACAACCAGACGAATATCTAGTACCTTATTCCATGTAATTACTGGCTCCGGCTCTCCTTGAGCGCTGCATGGGATCTGCACATTTGTGCCAACCTCCACAGTCATGTCACTGGGAACGCTGGCAAATACAGGAGTCACTAAAAAAACAAATGATACATTGACAAGGTATGAAATACAACTTGTGCAAAAGCAATCTAAAAAGAGGTCAGCACTCTGGGTTGTTTGCTTTTTTTTGCAGTTACCCAACATTTCTTAATTTACAACCGTATTTTTTCTGCAAGTTTTTAGTTGCTTATAAATTTGTCTTAGACATAAAATTCCTTACTCCTGATGTCTGCTTCAGGATGATTTTTAGTGTTCTTAACTTCTAACAAAACATGCTTAGCAATTGCCAAAAACACTTAAAAGTCCATAAATTAAAAGCCCTGAAGAAAACTCCTGTGCATAACAAAATCTGAACAAACTCACCAGAATATCTCATAAACTTCTCTTAAATTTCTTAAGTTTTCATTTTTCAAATAGCAACAACAGAGATTTCTTTCATGATAAAAGCAAAACTTTCCACAACTTCAATATTGAACTGTGATAGCCCAACCTGACTTGCTGAGGTGCTAAGTCTTCACAGAACTTCTATCCCCCAGACAACAATAAGCCCTAGGCCTTAAAACATAAAAAAAATCACCTTCTATTTTAAGTACACAGGGTAGTTACCTACATCCAGTGTGAAGAAAATGAATGCATTTTTTAATACTAATTTCCTTCAAATTCAGATTGACATCAGCACTCAGATATCATCATGAGAAGCACTTACAAAATTGTGAAGACATTAAGAATTTTATTTCTGCAGTAACATACCATTATTTTGAGGGGAATGGGCTGTGCTTTTACAGAATTATTTGGCCACACAGCATACATTTATACTACAAGCAAAATTTGACCCTGATGTTAAATTGTTTGTACTTAAATGGTTGTCAAGGATCAGATACCATTTCAAATAAGGCATCCAGAGGCAAGTGTCCACCACTGGGAAGTAAGAGAGTCTGGATCTGTGGCTATGAGCCATGTCATGCCAGCAAACAGACCTGGATCATTAATCAGTATTCATTAATACAGATTTCAGCACAGTGACCACTGACTACACATTCCTCAGCTGAACAGTCCTGCTGTTAGAAGCCTAGAGGCAAAGGTTTTCTCTTCTTGCACAATTGAAAATAGCATTGCAATGAACGCATGGACAGCTCTAATTTCAGGCTGCATATGCAGCCTTCAATCTTGATTTACAATCTTTTGGTGACTGGATTTTGCAACCCGAGTTACACAAAAGGTGGACAGCTATAAAACTTTTTAAAACTGAGTCTTGTTTTATGGAATATTAGCCAACAATTTTATATAGGTGAAAAAATTCTCACTTTCAAATCAATCTCGAAGTACTACTCTTAAGTAAGAAAAAAATAAATGGTATTTTTTTTCTGACAAACATCTAAGCTCAGGAAGACACTTCATTAAATTACTGTTCAAAAAGGTCACTAACAAGAAATGCTTTGAAATAATCTCCTTGAATTTAGTTAAACACCGAAGTACTTAACTAAATTAGAAACATTAATATGATTCTAACTAATCCTAGAAGTAGCTTACTCTAGAATTAAACTGAAGAAAAGCATATGAAAAATGGAATGAGATTTTTTTTCTGTCAGCTTATTTTAAGCATAAAGAATTACTTTTCTTTATGATGGTCATTCTACTATTGTAAAATACACTGTTCTATTTCTGGACATCAAAACATAATGTTAAAAACACTACTAATTAACAGCATAGAGTCTTAAACTTTTTTTTTTCACAAAACACTTTCCAAACCATAGGGATATTGTCATCCTCAAAGCAAACCTCCATTCTTTACAAAAAAGAGTAAATCAAATACATCTCTTTCACAGAACATAGACTGTTCTCTACAAATACTAATAAATATCCATACATGTTACTTATTAAAAACCACATGCTATTTATTGAAAAACACCTGGAATCTAAAACCAGATATACTCAGAAATAATTATCAGAAATATGAAATGTTAGCAATACCCTGAACAGCAAGGTTTTTAAACAACAGAAGATAATAGCCTCATTCTAACAAGCTCTTATCAAAAAAGGCCATGTTTGGTTGTAAGTTTAAGTAGTCTCCAAGTGACTTTGATTAAAGTCTATCTGTCGCACATTGCTCAATTTATAAAAAACTAATAAAACACCTTACAATTCAAAACAAGCAACTTAGAATCATTGTAAAATGCAGCAAAAGTCCTGAAGAAAACTCCAAGCACTATTCAAGCTGTTTAAAAACCTTTTTAATTCTAAACAAAGATAACCTACTTCATATTAACATTTCATGCCATCAAAAATAATTAATTCAATTAATTCTAAATCTTACATTTTAGAGAAAAAAACCACTCAAACACAATACTGTGCATTTTTAGTGTAAGCTTAAATTTTATTTATTTTTTCAGCAGCAGTACAGGGAGAACATACCTCTAGGCTGTACAGTCAGGTACACAACAATTCGTTGAGATCCAATAATGTTAACAGCTTGGCATTCATACTGTCCCTGGTCATGCAGAGCAACTCTCGAAATCCTTAGGGTTCCAGAGGATAGAACTAAATGTCTTCTGTCAACAGACAGCTGTCCTCCTGAAACACAGAGCAACAGCATTTGCTTTTCATAGCAGTGCAGAACAAATCCCTTTGTGTCAGAAAAAGGGAAATCCAGAACATCATAAATTTTATGAAACATTGGAAAAAAATTAAAGTATCTTAAAAAAAGACCTTTGAAACCTTTGCTTCTTGGAAGATACAAAGTAAAGCAAACAAAACATACATATGCACACAATCACAATCCTGATCCCTTCTCTGTTTCTGGTAGAAAAAAGTATTTTCATTTAAGGAGCATGATGAATCATCTGAATGAGAAGGCATCATAAGAACACCAACCGGCATTACTGTTCATTTCATATTATTGCCATGTGTGTGAGACACACACACAATTCATCTCATCTGCCTAGACCATCTAGAGAATCCATAGAAAAATACATACAGTACTGAAAAAATGGAATATAGTAAAAGTTAAATAAAAGGTACATCAGTGTCTCTACTCTACTCTTCCTTTCTGGACATCTCATTTGACTGGAGTAATCTTGGTAGAGGAAGAAATAAAGACATTATTAGCATCAAAATGATCAAGAATTTGTTAAAAATCTGCTTTATTTACCATAATTTAGAATTTCTTCAGAGTTGCTTTGCCTACTAGAGCTATTTCATTTCATTCAACTGGAATATTTACTTACTGATAAAAGAGCCACTACATTATTTCTTCCCAATGGATTTGTCTTTCACAGACATAACCTGACAAAACAGTCATCAGAGTGCACCCCACTGTTCCTATCAATGCACATTAAGTTGTATTGATGCCAGTTACAGGTTGGACTGTTCTGCTTTCTGAAGAGAGCACATGCCACCCCATTTCAGATTGCCACTCAGTGACAGTCACCTCCATCTCTTCTGCAGTAAACTGACAGTGATTTCTCTAATAATTCTTAAACATTTATTATCAGGAATATATTATGGAGACATATTTTAGTGACTCTCTTTTACTGAATACTGAAAAATGCTTGGACAGATGGCTTCTATGGGACACCTTGCCCTTTCCAGCTAAAGCAGAAAAAGATGAGGCCTCTTTCCTTCAGAGACCGAAGCACCTAAACAAGTACATGAAATTCTTTTCAATGCATGAGTGATTCCAAAATGACAGCTGAACTATTCTAGTAGTTTAAAAGTAAAACCAGAACATGCTTACCTCCTTTAGTCCAAGCAATAACAGGCTGGGGATAGCCTTGTGCTTCACAAGGGAAGTCAACGGTTTGTCCCTCAATCACTATTTTGTCTTGAGGAATAACAGTAAACTGAGGTAGAGCTACAAAAGAGAAAATAAAATGGTAAAAAAACCAACCAAACAAACAACAAAAAAACAAACAAAACAAAACAAAAACAAAGAACTGCAAAATGCATGATTGTCTGAAATTACATACTGTTTTCTGTGTCTCTTGAATACTGCATATGGATGGGTAAAGAGATGCTAATGGGACACTTCTATATTGTAACCACTATAGGGGAGAGAATTGGGGCAGTCATTTGTGCAGCAGGAACCTTTCCCCCACAGCATGGCCCTGGTGTCAATGAAGGCATCTGAGATCTACTGTCACAGATTCAAAATAAGAGGTGCTGTAAGACTTGTAGAATCAAACACAGAGTGTTCCCTGAATTAAAATGACCTTCTTCTCTTTTTCTCAAAAAAAACCTCAGCTAAATTGTGAAGAAAATGCAACCTAGTTAAAACCATCCTGAGCTGTTTATTTTCTTCTTTAAATAAAAGGAAAGCAGTGAGTGGAGTGTTGGCCAAGTTCTGCAGTAACATCATGGCATTATCAGTGTGAGAAGTAATTTGTTCAGCTCTCAAAACAAAACCATCCATTGGTGAAAAATAAGTGAACAAACTGCATGGACAAATTGTTTTGTATAGATTTAAAAATAGAACCCATTAACAAAGCATTTGCAACCAAAATTTAACATAAGAACAGATACAAACTTAAATTTAATGGTTACTCAAAGTGTTTTGCAAACAGAAGTTCCAGCATGAAAACATTTGCAAAAAAATATTCTCCACATATATAGGAGGCTTTTGATATATTGTTCTCAAAATACTTTATATTCCTACTATTGACATACAATACCAAAGTCATTGCTATCAGAATAAATTTGAGAACTTTGATTTTTGTCTTGCAGAAAAGCTCTGCTAATGTCTCAGTTGACAGAGCGATAGTTTCCATTAACTAAGTAGGAAATGCTCCTACACTCAAGTGTCTGCAAAAGAAAGGCAGCACAGATCTCTACTCAAAAACTTCATTTCTAGTACTCCAGGCACAAATTCTAATTTCTAGGATTGCTGTTGGTTGTAAAAAATAAAATAAAATTATTCCCCACAAATCTGACACTGCATGTTTATTCCTATAGGAAAAAAAATAATAAAAAAAACCCCAAGAAACAAAACAAAAACAAAACAAAACAAAAAAAACCCCAACAAAACAAAACCAAAACACCCAAACATTTAAAAACACCAGTGATTAACTTCTGAGAATAATCATTTAAATGTAACTTTCAGAGAATTGGTATATATCTTATTCTGAGCAAAATTTAAAGCAACTTCAATTACACTAAAAAAGTGTAATTAAAAGAAATAATTATGGTTATAGTTCAGTTCTGACAATTCAGTAAAAAAGACAAAACCACTATTCCTATACGTCTTATAGCATGCCACTCCTAGTTTAATGTTACTCACCTTGGACTATGATGTAGGCAGTCGCGTGGATATTATCTATGCTGTTAGTTGCAAAACAGGTATACTCGCCACTGTCTTCCTGCTTCACATTTTGTATGTAAAGTCCTCCAGAAGGAGTTATCGTGATGCGAGGGTCACTTGGTAAAGGGGTTCTATCACCTTTGGTCCAGGTAATTCGTGGCTGAGGGTGCCCTGTTGCACTGCACTCCAAGGTAACACTCTCTCCAACTAGCACTTCGGTATTTTGTGGGTGAATCACAAAACTTGGCCGGGCTGTGAGCAAAGAGTAATTCCTAAATATGACTTGTAGCCCACATAGAACTAATATAGTTGAATACTGTGACAGTTTGGGGAATCTAGGTTTTTTTTTAAATAGCTCTGTTCCAATACTTTTCTAATCTTGGTGCAAACTCTGCCTCTCTTTATGCCTACTCTAGCTGAAGGCATTTATAAATACCAGTAGATAACAAATAAAAGCTCATGTAATTGCACTGATGTTTTTACTTAACTCCTATTAAAACAATTTTCAAATACTTCCTTCTCATCTGCTGATCTTTATAAAGGTCTCCTCAGAAGCATAGAAACTGAGAAAACAAACTGGATAAAAATCACCATGTGCACAAAAAGACAAAACTGATTAAGCTACATTTTAATAACTTTTCCCAAGTACGCGTGTGCTTTGCAAGGACATTTTAGGTTTACCCGATGCCAAGTGACAAACCAAAACTTTCTCACAGCAAGGTTTGGAATTCAGGAACATTACAGTCCTGAGCAGAAATTTAGTGCCTGCAAGCATGAAGCCCTAGCTAGACAGAGATTCAGGCTAAAAAGCTCCTGAGCAAGGATGGCTGCACAGGGTGTCCCAAAGCTTCCACAAGTGGCCTCTTCAGAAGCTTGTGGTTTTCAGGTATCCAAAGAAAGCATTATTTCACAATGCAACAACAGTCTCTTTTCCTAACCCTTCTACAAACAGCCTACAAGACTATCATTAGAATTGCATACGACAATAAACATATTAACTTGATGATTTGCATTTTTGTTCCAAGGATATTATAACTTAATCATCAAGTTGTTAAGGTGGCTAAGCACAAGGAATCTACATGTCAAGAATATACAAAAGCCAAAGCATCTTACTTTTAGTGATCTTATTATCAAAAAAAAAAAAAAAAAATCTCTAAATGCAAAATTCAGATTTAATGTTCTTTACCTGGCGACTCAAAATATCTAAGAGTAACTTCCTGAGTTTTCACTTCTCCAGCTACATTTTTCGCCATGCACTGGTAAATGCCTTGGTCTGTTTCTTGAGTATTCTGAATCATTAATGTGCCATCATCTAGCAAATTTAGACGGGAATCTTCTTTCATACTGAGCTCATTACTGTGAAGAAAAGAATCTGCTGGAGTTAAACCTTTAAATTGCAAGCATAGAAAACTGCCAAATAATAAACTCCAAAACATGTTATCCAAAATAACTTGGTAAAAAAAACCAAACAAAGAAGTTTTATTATGTTAAGTAAAGTAACAGAACTTTTAGTTTTCTCCTAGAGAAAGGAAGAGGAAAAATAAAAAATGAACCGATTTTACTAATGCAAGTATTACATCTTCAAAATGAAAAGCCAAAACACTTTTATGAGTAAAAGCTTACAGGAAAAAAAGTGAACAAAATACACATGCCTGGTCTCATTTTTCTTAAAGGCTGTTCTAACTGGCCAATCAATTTAAAATATTTCTACTGGAAGTATATCATGTAAGTTCAACACTCAAAATACTTTCACTAGGACAGGGGTTAGTTGCTATAAAACCATCTTTATGCCAACCTCTCGATTGCTCAAGGAGCACTTATGAACTTGATTGTAATTTGTACTGGCTTGGAAAATAAAATCAGGTCTTCAGGCTATGTCATGGATGCAGTTCTGTGACATTAACTAAGAACAGTTAGGGGATTTTATTAAAGGAACTGCTTCTCACACCATCCCTCACTACATGATGAAGAAAGCACAGAGGGATGAGATCTCACCCCCTATGTACAAAACCCACCCTAACTGTTGATCTATTCAACGCACCGTTCAACAGGTCATTGGCGTTTGACTGAAATCTTGCCATATTCAACTACCTTGCAAAGAGCTTTACTCTCATTCATACAACCGGGAAACAAGCCAGAGTCAATAATCCCACACCCCAAGCTCAAATTTCTTCTTAAAATTCTTTCATATGTGTATTCTGAATACATGTTTTCTTTGTTTATTAAAAAAAGTACATGAGCCAAAGAAAATTTTAATGAAATAATTATACCATCCAAGTTCAAGGCTCTGTTCTTGACATACTCCATAAATGATGTTCCCTTGGTGCATGTGGGGTTCTCACTGACACCAGAAGAAAGCTACAGCACCAGGACTCTATGTTTTTCCATTTTATCAGCAACTAACAAACTAAAATGGTTGATTTGATAATATAAATTGTCACAGAATTTATTTTCCTGGTCAGGTTCTCCATTTCAGTAAGAACATCAGTGAGCAAAGTCTGATTAAGCTAGAGGTAAACTCACAATTCATGTGTCCACCATAAATTCACAACAGTTTAAGGGGGGCAATGTGCTGCCATGTGGCTGGTTCAGCCGTGCTGGGCCCAGTGCTGCTAGAGGGAGCCAGGCTCTGGGCAGAACTTGAGTAGCCACTCTGCAGCAGGCTGGCCCTTGGGCTGCTAAGTCACACATATTTTATAGGCACTTCCCTCCATTCCCTAAGCAGTGGGAAGAATGGAGCAAGTTGCCCAGAAAGCCTATGCTAACTCCAACATTAGAGGCTTTTAAAACCCAACTGGATAAAGCAACCTGGTATGATCCTGCTTTGAGCAGAATACTGCACTGGAGACCTCCTGAGATCCCCTCCAAATGGAATTACCCTACAATCCTATGATGTAAGCACTTGCCTGCCCTTCTTATACCATCCTGGTAATTGATAGATCTCTACTCTCCTGGAATAAAGCTACATTTTTGAGGAAAGCTGCTTCTGATGAGCTGGGGCTCAAGGAATACTTTCTCTGAAACCTAACTGAAGGGCTGGAGCCCTTTAAAAAAGTAGCTTTTTCTCTACCTTAAAATGTATGCAAACACCAGATAACCCACAAACTATATGTGCCACATGTCCATATTGGATTGTCTGATACTTACATATAAATGATTTAGTTTACAGGGGTGAACAACTTTGCTGTTTTAACTACAGCTGTAAATCTTGCCAGTAGTAATATAGCCATAGATTAATATTTTCTTAAGTTATCATCTCATCAGTGTTTAGAATTACCACTAAAACAGATCAGAGCCATTATTACTTCATATACTTCTTTTAAATATAGTATGTTTCTGCTGTAACTATTCCATATATCAGCATGTAATGTGTGTGGACATGCACTCAGAAATGTACACACACACACAGAGAAACATTAACTTACATTAAGGTTCTCTCTTCCTCTTTAAACTTACTTGTTTCGAAGCCAGATGATTTCTGGTTTAGGATTGCCTTCAGCTCTGCAAGTGAAGTACACTGTATTCCCTGAGGTAACGTCCACATCCTGAGGCTCTGATGTAATTCTTGGCCTCTCTGTATCAACAATAATATGTATAAAGAACTCTTACTTGTTTTAAAACTACTAAAGAATGGTAAATAAAAAAAATTTCTGTACCGGTTGTAGAAAATTTTTTTTGCACAAATGTTTTAACTTACAAGATTTATATGCTTAATCAGGATTAAACACACTTTTCCCTACGCAAAACTGTCTTAGGGATTTCTGAGCTCCTTCATTGTTCCTTGGAACTTTTTACCAGTCTGGAAATGGATTGTGCAAATTTGTATCAGGTTCTAAAGTAGCTGTTTTATTTATTTGAACAGAAGCTCAATTTGCTCGTGAAGGAAAAATAAAGCAGCAAGCACAAGCCATTTAAAGTTACTTCCTCTAGATAAGTATCAGTGCACAACCTGCCTCCTACAGAATAATCTGTCCATGCAGTTTCCACATTCAGGAACCTCAGATGTGAAGAATAGTGGTAGGATGCCATGTGAATTTTATGTGCCTTTTTTACTATCTTTTTCAGGAGCCTTGTAGATGTTTACAGTCATAATTCTCATGATCGTAATCATATTCAACATATAACCAAAAGGACAACTTACTTATTTTACAACTTAGCCTCATCATGTGGCTGGGCAGACAAATGCCCAGAGCTTGATGAGAAATCTGGATTTTGATTTTGGAACAGAAGAGGTGCAGGGGTGAGCCCCAGGATGACACAGGGCCAAGCCTTTGCACCCCTAGGCTGAAGAGATACAGATGAACAAAAGGATTACAATAAAAGTTCTCATCTATTAATCCTTCAGTGACAAGGATTTCAGTGACTGTGCAGGACACTCCTTCTAAATATAGTTGAGTAAAAAAGAAATTCAGTGGCCTGACCCCAATTACAATAATATCAACAAGAGTTTTAACAGTAAGATCTGTGAAATCAGGGTAAGTTCTGTACAGCTTCTTTCTTTCCTTTCCCTTGTACAGAAGGGAAAAAAAGACACCAAGCAATATTAACATAACACCAAAGACAATCCTTTTATAATCAAAAATGAAATACACAAAGGAAAAATAAACTCTTTCCAGAAAAACACATTTAGTTCCTCAAGGAGAAATTTCAAACATGGCTGTATTTGTTTCATTAAAGACAGACTGAGGGGTAAGAAATCATTTTTGTCAGAAGCAGACAAAAACTGAGAAGAAACACAGGGAGATTTCAGGAAATAACCAATATTGACCAGAGGTGGTCAAGTGTTATCAAAGAAAACAAACAACAAATTCTAACAAAACAAAGAAACAAAACCAACCAACCAACCAACCATACAAAAAAAAACCCAAAAAACCCAAACAAACAAACCCCGCAACAACAAAAAAAAACCCCAGTGTAGATACATTTAATACATTAAAGAAGTCATCAGGAAGTGGTAAACCCACCACAGTTAAGTTCTTCTGGTGTTATTGTGGCCACTGATCTTCCCTGGATCCTTCGTGGGTACTCACAGGTAGCTGCTGCTTGAGCATTACCCGACTCTGCGTACGTCTTCAACAGCTCTGCCAGCCACAGGATTTCACAGTCACAGTGAAGAGCATTTGAATCCAACCGCCTGCACAAAACAAGCAGCAGCCATGGCACCTGTTAGTAAGCTTTGACTATTTGGCTGGGATCAAAACAGTTCTGCAATACCAGCAGCGCCTTTATCTGTGAATACAGACAACAGGCAAGATGGAATACAGGTGAGTTATTCATATGCAATCTGGTAGTCTTTATTACAAAAATGCTTATTATTTTTACTGCACGGATAGGACTGTGTTCAACATAGCAAGCACCTAACCAATGTTTCTTTTTTAACCTCAGCATTCAGTGAATAGACCAGATTCTATTTAGACATAATACAAACTTTGCTTAAGAAAGGAACTTATACCATTCTCCCCACATTTTTTTCTGTTTAATACTTATTACTGTAGTAACTTCACAGCTAACCTGACACTTTTACAACTTCCCATTTTGCTGATCAGGCAAGTGAGACAAAGACCCACAGCTTTAAAACATTAAGCTCTTGCTGAGTTCAGTGGGTCAGTAAATGTGTGAAACACCTGCTATTGCCTATAATGAGAACCCATAAATTATGTTGACTTTCTTTCCAGTAGTGAAGGGCCATGTTACTACATGAAGCACTACACTTTCTGATGCAGGACCCTGTAGGAAAGAAAAAAAACCATGAAGTACAGAAATCTGTACCCCTAAATACATCAATATACAGATTGGAAATAAAATTGCCTGGCAAAGCAACCTCAGTTTGATGCATTTTTAGTGGTAGTACACTTTTTGATCATTTTGTCTTTTAATATTTTTTTAACCTCTTGTACAAATACCCAGATATTTCCTCCCTGTTCTCCTACAAAAAACAGATAAGAACAAGCAAAACTATTTTAAAAGTTACTGTGCAAATGTCTCCAAGAATATCACGTTAATAGTAGAATTTAAATCTGGAACACAAAAGTTACCATGTGGCCTTTAGAGACAAGCTGTCCCAAGCCAGAGGATGCCAGGTCAGTCTAGCCCAGTGTCAGGTTCCCCTAATAGCCGCTATGAAAATTCCCCTTTTTGTAGGAGTTATATGAAGAAGCATCCCTTTCTGTTTGTTTGAACTCCGCAAGAATTTAAGGGAGGTATGAGTGAAGCAGCTATTGGGAGGTACTACATCATGTAAATTTACTTTATTCTGCCTTTCACCCAGACTTAAAGGTATGGTTTCACAACTGTCCTGAACCAGCAGGACCAACCCCCTGTTATGTCCCTTGTGATCTCTTTTCCCAGGATAGCTACTGCTGTGACTCGCTGCACACCCTCAGCAGTCCACCCGGGAAGGGGGGTATGAATGCATGACTGCCTTTCTCAAAACGGTGGCCTTGGGTAATTCAAAGAATGTTTATCCTAGATCAGTGGAGATTCAAAGTGAGGGACAGAAAACTGTCTGAAAGTCACCCTACTAGTGTTCCCTTATTTTCAAGTTTTCAAATTCTGCTGAGAGTCTAAGAAGGCTCAAATTTTCCAAGTTAATGGTATTTCAAGAAGAACTGGCATCTGGAGTTACTTTTGAAAGGGATACTTAGATTCTTAAATATATGAGCACCTTTTTATAACCATGCTTTCATCATTAGATGAGGACAAGTTAAATAATTAAAATACCAAAATAATCAAATACTGAATGACATCATAGAATGATCACCCAGTAAGAGACAGACAAGAGAGGGGGAAACCCAAAACTAAAGAAGACAAAAAACCAAAAAACAAACAAACAAAACAAAAGCAAAACAAAAGCAAAACACAAAACAACAAAAAAAACCCAACCAACCAAAGAAGGATCTGTGTATATTGTCTACAAAACAAGATCATATGATTACAAATAGTTCTAAACTGGGAAGCAAACAAAAGGATCTAGTCAGTGACTAAAGACATTAGGATGTTAAGCAAGGGTCTCAATCTATGTATGTAAACAACTGGAGCACATCTTATGAAAAAATATTTGATATTTAAAACAATTACACAATGAAAAGTATTTGCAAGGAAGGTAAGTATAGCAGGATGGGATACAGTATAATTAGATTATTTAAACTTTCTTTAATTCAGTAACAATGCAATTTACTTACAGTCTCTTCATGGATTCTAAGTGACTAAATGTTCCAGGAATCAAATGAGCTATTCTGTTGTTATGCAAAAATCTGTTAAAAGCAGAGATATGCATGTAATTGAGATTTTGAGACGTACTCATTTCATTTACATTCTTCTGAAAGTCCTTTTAGAGAAAGTAATTGTTAAAAATAAAAAAATAAAAAATATGAATGTTTTTCAGCAATTCGTTGGCTGCTACTTTTTATGTGGCTTCCAAGGTGTCTTCGGTGTGTCCACATGAGGAAAAACAAGCCATAAAAAGACAAAGTAACCAAAAGCGAGTCCGTAAACATTCAATTGAGAAACTCAGGGGAAAAAAAAAAAAAGGCATAATATAAATCTTCTATTTCTTCATTCATAACATTTATTTTAGACCAAACATTGATCATAAATTTTTGGAAAATAGTTTAGCAATAGGAAAATACACTACAGTTAGTGCTCACTTCTGCATGCCTCTAAGGTCAGCCTGACCAAAGTGTTCTTGGCAAAGACTGCGTAGTAGTTATAATAAAAAATTAAAACTAAAAATAATCTATGGGAATGATAAAAATATTATTTTTCCAGTTTCAAACATTTGATTTAATTCAAACAAAGAAGCAAGATGACTTATGAATCTTACCCAAAGAAAAATAAACTTACAGCCTTTCAAGTTTTGGAAGATGTGTAAAGGATTCAGGTTCCAGCGTTTCTATTTGATTAAAGTGCAGATACCTGAAAATATTTTAAACAAACAAAAAAAAAATACTGAAACAGTTTTCTTAATGAAGCTGAAATGTTATAAAGCATTTGTTACTGTTTACACACTGTTTACACATCTAAATGGTGATAGTGATGTAGTGGCTTAACTTTCTTCTGTTACCATGTGAATTCTGTACTCGAATTTAAGAAATACAAGACATGACAAACAAGAAGGGTTTGCAGACCATTATATAGTGTCTCTGTGTTTGTGTCTGTACACAAATGTGCAAAAAAAAAAGTTTGAAAAACATTACTTTGGAGATACTATTCTGAACACACCTTTGCCAAGTCTAATTTTCATTAGTATGCGTACTTGAAAAATATTATTTTTTACAAGAAGATATTGCAGGTTGTTTAGAACACATTTACAGTTTAAAAACAAACAAACAAGCAAACAAACCAAAAAAACCCAAACATTTTTAGTAGGCAACTGTTTTCACTGCTATCATATTGAGTGAAAATTTCAAAAGATGCTGGGTATTAACCTGCTGTAGTCAAAGAATACTGTCGTTTTGACACTATGAACATTCTCAAAAACTCGAAATAGAAACAAGTTGGTAATATAAAAACAGGCTTGACTGAACTGCCTTTAGACAAAGGGCTTCCCAGCAACTGTGTACAATTAACCACCACATCTGTGCTCTGATGCTCTGTTGATGCTTCTGTAAGCTATTAATATTACACAACAACAAATATTACACAGCTGTTAATCCTGCAAAACTGAAAAAGCCTCATATAACAAGATGATTAACCAGATTATTAATCTGTAACTGCTGTGAAAATGGACTGAAAAGGGAAGACCGTTACAGTCTTGACTATGTTGCAGAGGTACTCCAGAACTTCGCAGAGGAGAAAACAAGAACTGTAAAAATGAGAGTTTGGATCCTGAGTATATCCAAATGTATCTAAACACCCTAAAGTTTCCTATTTGACCTCTGACAAACTCAGGAACATTGAAGAATGTGCATATATAGAAATCACTGTGGGCCAAAGAACAAAAAAGCCCATCTTTTAAAAATAAAACAAAGAGAAAATCTCAGACCCCAAAATCTCCTAAAAAAAATGATCCTTCAGCATGAAAAGCAAAAGGACATGGGAATTCCCTGTTTCCGAAATACCACACGTGTTCTATTCCCTGACCTGAGCTGAACAGTCACCCCAGAGAGAGGAAAGTGGGAACAAGTGGCGATTATGGCAGGGAGTCCTTGCAGCGAGCCCTGGAGGGTGCATGCGGTGAGGAAGCCAGGCACGTGCCTGGCAATCTCCCAGATCCCCCGCCAGCAGCAGCACGGCCCCAGCGCGAGCCAGTGAGTGATGCCAGGGAGCAATGAATGGGGACCACAGGAAAAGCCAATAAATCAGCACGGATGTGATCAGGCACATCAGAGTGTCAAGTCTGCTTAGTGCCAGTGCGACACGTGGCCACATATTGTAGTGAGCAGAGAGTAGGGTCTTGTTTGCATAAGGAAAGAAGAAGAGTGTAATCATGCTATTCCTGCGAATCTTCATCTCCCTTTTGAATGACCAATTTCATCTACATTAAAAAGACAATGTCTGAAAGGCAGATACTTCCTGCAAGGTTCATTCGAATTGCCAGAGAAGTGAAGAGAGTCCTCCGTCAGGTCCAGCCCTGAGGAAAGGACCAGCAGGACCTGCCCCATGAGCAGGGCCCGGCCATGGGGTGGTTGCCAGGAGCCAGGGCTCTGCACAGTTTTATCGAAAGGGCGTGGACGTATAGTGTCAAAATTATAACAACACCCGCTGCTCCAGCAGCAGCATATGGGAGGGGGCAAGGCAAGGTGGGGATCACTGCAGTGAAAGCAGATGAAGGATAAAAACAAGCACAACTCTAGGGTTTGTTACTTTGTCTGAAGCAGATTTGATTGTGGAAAAAAATTGCATACACTACTTCTTGTGCAGGCAAAAGGGATTTTTTCCTTTTTAACTTTGTTAATTGTACATGCATTTTTAGGATTCATGAGCACTTTGCAAATGTATCTCCTTATCTTCCCAATAAATTAATACATTGTGCTGCTTTGGCATTGACAGGATTTGTAGGTACAATAACGCATCCTAGAACAACATATAAAGTTGGTAAAAACATTACATTGAGGCATACAACCCCTTCTTCAGCTTCATCGATCAGGTGATACTAGCAAAGAGAGATAAAGAAAGGACACCTCTCTCAGATGGTTTAAGTGATGTATACATCATCAAACTCAAAGCAACAGCTCATAACTGCTGTTTAGTATTCAAGACTACTATGAGAGATGTAAAGAATACTTTAAGTGCCTAAAATCTCATCTTGTTTTTCCAACCAAATTAATCAATCTAATTAAAACAATATTTCTGTTATAAACCTTGCCTTGTTTACAACCTTAAATCATTACAGATACAATAATTCAGGCACTGAAGCACATTATAACAGCTAACTCTACCTCACCAGAAATGCTGCTGCCTAAAGTAGCTCAAAAATTCAAATTGTGAAGTCCAACTGGAAAATACTCTTTCTGCTTGACATGACAAGTTAGTTGGGTTTTGCAGGTCTTTAAATTATTACCCTGAAAAATTCCTGAGCAACTTCTCAGGCAATTTATGAATACAACAAGGTATTCAATATGTGGACAAAGTAATTAGCAACAAGTGTAATTCTAAAAAAATAGATGCAGAAAACAGACTGCATTGTAATTCTACAATAAAAAGAATAAAAACCCCTTGGCTTTACAACCTACACTTTAATCACACTTTATCACTCAGGTTTATCACAAACATTCTTCCCTTCTATATACCATCTAAATGCTTTTTAAAAGTATTTTTAATGTCTTAATTAATGTAAGACTTTCTTGGACTGGAAATTATTCAGGAAATAATCTCACACTGACATGTCTTTATGGACATCTTTTATGTTCAGAGTATAAAATGCTCTTAAAAACAGCATTATGATGTAGTGAATTTGATATTAAAAAGACTTTTGTAAAGGAACTTTAAAGAAAAAGCATGCAAGAGTGATTTATAAATAGCCCTGTGTCTTTCTTTTTTAATTCTGAATTCATTAACAAGGATTAAACAGAAGGAAGGGAAATACTTAAAGGAAAAAAATTCCAAACCAAACACACCTAGAAGAAGAAAAAGATTTTATCAAGTAAGCGTGGTACAGATTTTCTCTTTCTTACTATTAATCTTGAAGAATAAACATTTACAGTAAAATTCAGTCCCAGTGTCATTTTTCACAGCACTAAATTTAAGATTATATGTTCTGAGTATAAATATTTTTGTAAATAATTATTTTTATCGTATAACCCTGTTGGTCATTTCTAATAGTATCTCCACATCTTTGCAGAAGTACTTAAAATCCATGTTGAGTAAATCTAAGTTCTGAATATTTAAATAGCATGTTTGCCATTTTGATTATTTGAAAGTGATTGAACAAACATATTTTTACCACATTTATCAAAGAGCTTTCTCTGCCCAAGGGTGTGACAAGAAGTAACAGTCTTAAACCACAAGGAAAGAGATTTAATAAGATGTTACAATAACAACATAAAATATTGGAACAGGATACTTAAGGAGACTGTCAAATCCTCACTTTAAACACTTTTAAAATAAGGCTACCTAAAAATATGGTTCCGGCCATCTAGGTTTGTTGTCCCTAGCTGATCTTATTTTAGAAGAATAAGGAAGCAGTTCTTAAGGCCCCTTTCATACCTTTCAGGTTTGTTTGGGTTATAATGAATTAATTAATTATCTTTCACTATTCCTTACCATGGGTATTTTTAGCAGCTATAAGACTTTAATCAGACTCCACAGTGTTAACTCACAGAATCACAGAATATTTGGGGTTGGAAGGGACCTTGAAAAATCATCTAGTCCAACCCCCCATATGTGCATAACTGTTCATATACATTTATGCAAAACCCAGGAACTATTTGTAGTATGAAGATTAAACAAAAAATCATAGGAACATTTCAAAGCTACTGAAAATTGAATAGAAGGAAATAAAATAAATGTAACAAGCTGCATCAGTGTATGTGAGATAATGTTTTTATCTATTAATTTTCCCCAAAATACGTACACGTGTACACAAACTACAGGATAACTCTAGTAATAGCTTATAAAAAGCAAAATTAGTATGTTAATATGAAAGTTAAAAGAAAATGCATAATTAGTATGCCACTAAACAGATTTCAATAATTCCATTATTATTTGGGGATTCCCCTAGTTAAGGACTGCAGAGAACACTTTCTGTCCCTGATGCATACCACTCTCACACTAAGATCTCAAAAAATATAGTAGATATTTGGAAAAGACACAAAGTACACCCCATCTGGAAATAGACTGCATTTAGAGCTCAAACTTGGGATACAGATACAGAAAACTTCTGATCTCCCAGATCACGTATTTTTGACATTTCATGTGGGATTCATTTGTTTAAGTACAGGTATATAGAAGCGTGTAGCAGTTGTCTAAGCACAAGCATATAAAGGCAGCTTTCATTGCCTTCTGGCTGCCACTCTGAAAAAGTGCAAGTTTCCAGCAGCTTTGTGCCGCATTTGCCAGACCCAAACAAATGTCCTGCAGATTTAATGGGGTCTAAACTGGCACTAAGCAGCTCCTTTTAATCAGCTGACTTTCTCCCTTCATGCTCTGCCATGACTGAAGAGTTAGGTGACAAAATGTGTATGGCTCAGTGTGTTTGAGCAACTGCCACGTTTCTTCAGAATTTACTCTAGCACAAGTGAGTTTCAAAATCTGATTTAAAGATCTCATTCCCTTGGCAGAAGCTTCCAAAGAAAAAAGATATTTCTACTACATCAGCAGCGAAGAATTCTGCTGCTGAGGTTTGAAAAGGGTCCTTCCAGCTGCAGTAAATACTGGGGGGTTTCTTCCCTTATACAGGCAACAGGCCTCCTAAATGAACATATATATTCACAGCTTCTCTCAAAGAACAACAATTAAAACCAACCAACCAAATGCATTTGTTTTGCTGTTCATTTTGTTTCTAAAAAAAGCAGCTATCAATTTAATTTTGCTTCATTGAAGAAATTACTATGAATCAAGTCTCCCTGAGATGTGGACCACAGTATCTACTGAGAACTCTGATGGGCATTGAGAAGAGCATTTGGCTGAGTCAACACATACAGTAGAAAAATGTGTTTGATAACTTGAGGCCATAGAAGCCTCAAATGCAAAAACATCAGCTGAGTAGTCAATATAGTCCCAAAGTGAATTTAGAGGACTTGGGAACTTGTTCACAAGGACTAACTTTTGCTTTGTGAACACAGTCTTTCTCCAAAGATAATGGGATAAAAAATGGGATAATGGGATAAAAAATGGGATCCTGTAGAGTCAGAACCTATTTCTATGGTACAGATGTATAAATGACAAATATCTCATAAGCTACAAATCTCAGTGAATACCCTCTATTATTTCCAGGCCTGTCACTGGCTTGCTTTACTTCTGTTTTCCCACACAGAAAGCCTTATTTTTAACATCTGCCCAGGAGAAGGATTCTAAAAGCAGCGAGCTTTCTGATGTGCACGCAGCAGAGCAGTAACTGCCCCCATCCCTGGCAGCTCACCACACCATCCATAGGCATTGCTTTCAGAAGCTGATGTCAGGAGGACACAAAGGCAGTCACTGAGCAGTGGCTGTGCCAGGCTCCGTTTTCATACTTCCCAGCTAGAGGTGAGACTCAAACCTTGTTTAAAGCTTCATTTCATACAGAATAATATCGATGTCTCAAGTCTGAGTTTAAGATGATACAGTGCAATATCACTGCAGGCAGGGAGGCTTAATTGCAGCCCAGCAGAGAAGGTGTTAATAAAGTGATTTATGTTTTTCAGTCGTAACACAGATTAAGAGGAAATAGACAAAAGAAGAAAGGAAAGTATTGCCACTTGCAGCATATCAGGCTTGTGGCATGGGGAAGAGTATTATTTTGGAAGCGTTAGTAATTCAATAAATGGGCCTCAATATTTAAAATTTTAAACAGAAATAAGAATTGCTATTAGCATGCAAGTAAGCCCTACCAGTTGCTGTCAATATGCTGCAGTAATCATTTCTAGAGTAGGAGGAAGAGAAAGGCATTAAGGAAACAAATGACATATTTATATATGTTTTATAATTATCACTTCTGTTTTATATAGAAGCTCTTCCTCCAAAAGGCGTCTATTGACCTCTAAAAGGAGCTCGTATGATTTTGTACCCATCCGAAGTGTCATTTTATTTCAGATACACGCTGTGCCCACTAATAATCCATTAGAGGTCTACAGTAACACAGAACCAGTACATATCATAGAAAATTTGTAATACACTGATACTGTCAGGAGTTTCAAAATTTATCTTGGTCCTAGAAGAAAGATGTTCAACCCACAAAATATATATGCTACAAAACTCATTGGTCTGGTAGTTTTACTTGGCAAACTGTGAAATAGCTATGCATTTGTAGCTCTCTCTGGTTTTCTAAACATCATCACAATGAATGATTAGCAATGCTTTCTGAGTTTAAAACAAAAACCTTAAACTTAATTGAATCAATACAGGCAGTTTTTGACATGCTAAGGACTGCATTCTTCATTCTTTTCCAATAGAAATTATTCTTCAGTCACTATACAGGAAAAGGAGTATGATTTTAATCAATCTTTCTAGAAGACGTTACTGAAACATCTACCGCACAGGGAACTTTCTTATATACACATCTGTATATGGCAATGAATAACACATATCAAAATAGTAAGATTTTAATTTTAAATATCTCCCTGTTTTAAAATACAACAAAACCAGGTTAAACTTCAAGAGACTAATTCAGCTTTATTTAGGCTGCATAAGACAAAATAACTGCTGCAGTCAAAGGAATTGCAATGTTATAAAACCTACAAAACTCAGAATCTCTCTTTAAGCAGTACACATAAGTTTTCAACATTTTCCACAATAATGCTTCTTCTTTGTCAAAGCTATGTAACAAGGTATAAGGACACCGGGAATGCAAACCACAAATAAAAGACAAACATAGAAGGGAGAAATTTGACACAGAGATCAATTGTTGTTTTTCACATGCAAATGATTATGGGCCTCTCTGCCTAACAACCCAGGGAGTGCAGACATGCAGAGCATGCAGGCAGGATGTGCAGATCAAGGCGAGCACTTTTCCTCTGCAGGGGAACCATGGAGATGACAGCACAGAAGAGAAAAGGCACTTACAGTTGTTCTAGAGAGGCAAGTCCTTTAAATGCTTGCCTGTCAATTGACTGGATTTCATTCTTGTACAAATAGCTGAAACAAGAAACAATCAGTCATATTAGTACACAAACAAGAGCTACATGAAGGTGGAAAAGAAGAATTAAGTTGACACGTGAAGACACTTTTTCAACTACATATTAGGAAAAAAACAAAAACAAAAACTAAACACATACACATAAAAATATTTTGTCCTTCAGATTTCATCCCAAATGTTTGCCAGGAAAGACAAAAGTCTGGGGCCTTGTAGGCCCTTGAGGCTGTCACCCAGATGGTCTTGGGCTTTCCAGTGCTCACTTTTATTACTCACGGTTTCTTTGCCCCTCAGTTTCTTGATAGGCTTGTCAAAAGTCAAAACAGAGTCGACTCAGTGGGACAGAATTACATCAGAAGTGCCTTTACGAGAACACACTGGGGATGCCATTGGCCTTTTGTTTTCTTTAAAATATGTCATCTAAATACTGGCACAAATGTTCAAATTATGATGGAGTAAGACTTTCTACAGAACTTGAAGAACTCAAAGTGAGAATTTCTGTAACTCCACCTGTGTCACCTTTTGAATATTTACAAAATCAAACAAGTTAGACTACTAGTATTGCATCCATAAAACAGTATTGTATATTTGTTTTACCACTCTGTAGAAGATGGACATTAGGTCCCCACTGATTATAATATAAACAGAATATGCATTTGCAGAGTACCAGTATTTTTGTATGTGTTGTCTATACTTTTCTACAGAACTAAAATAAATCAGGATGAATCAGTGTATGTGCTCACATTCATCATGCTTTTAACAGCAAGGGTGGTTTAATGAGAAGTTGTTGGAGAAAAATCAGTTTAGCTAATGACTGCAGTTTCTGCATCGACGTGGTAAATGAAAATACTTCTGGGGGTCAGTGTCAGTCACTCTTTTTGTGTTAGGTTAGGAACAGGTTTGCAGTTAAGAACTTTCTCACAATTACTTGACAAATGATTTGAAACAGTTAATCAGGCATGGATTTCTATGAAAAAGGGATGAAGAGACCTTGGACCACAAATGGCTTTATTAGCAGGCATTTTATTAGTAGTGGTTTTGGCTTTTCTATTATTACAGTCTTCAGTAACTTACTGGAAATATTGCAAACTTCTTTTGACGCAATAGATAAAGTACTGGTTCTGCTGGAGCTCCTAGCTGGTTTTACACTGACTTGACAAGAGGTAACAATGAGCCGTAACAAGGGCATAAAGTTGTAGGTATCTAATGTTCATCTCATGACAACTTTGGGGGACAATATGGAGTAGTATCCTTCCCTTGAGTCTAAATCTATTTTTCCATTGCACTGTTTGCTGAGATTGCAACACATTAATAAACAGACTCGGATGTGCTTAATTAACATAGATATTCATCTGAACAAAAAGCAGAGTTCCTCCAATAGCAGAGTAACAAGGAAGCAAAAAATGCTGATTTTTTTTAAATGCTCAAAAATATGAACAAATTACACTGGGGAAAAACAAAACAAAACGCAAACAAACAAAAACCCCACAAACCAAAAAACCTGTCATGTGAAATTACTGTAAGAATTTTAAAAATAATTTTAAAAGAGAGATGTATTACACATTTTGGATGTGGAATTGGTTTTTATTCTACTGGAAAAAAATATTATTTCACAAGTATTCAAATATTTGTTTTGACTCAGATTTACCAATTCATTTGAGGATCACAATCATTGCAATTTTGTCTCTCAGTTTTGCTCTCTGTACTGATATTCCCCTCTTATTTTCCAGCAAGAATTTTAAATGCACCATTTCTTCTCACTCTTTCAAAAATTTCAAGGACCAAACATCCTTTCTTAAGGTAAATACACTCCACGTAGCCGTGTGGAAATTCCTCTTATTCCTCTGAGTACTAAAGTTCTGATCAGACCACTGAACCAGAGTAGGCTAAAATGGTTTTAATAACCTACCTCAGTTCAGTATCCTTGTGTGCATGTGAATAATTTTATTCAAGCTATCTAAATTAATGTAATTTATAAAAAAAGTTTCAGCAGAATCACTCATGTAACTTCTATTTACTTTCTGCAAAGCAAGATAGAGTGAAAAACAGAGGTGGGTTAGAGGATAACAGGACTGGGATAATGACTGGGATAATTTTGTAGACTTTTACCACCATACTGCAAGGGAAGGGAGCAGCCTTTTGTGTCTCCTTTTGGAGCTCTTACAAAGCCACTGCAGTGGGACTTTATTTCAGATTCAGCTTTAAACTACAACTTTTTCCATTCTGATCAAAAAACCTTCAGCTGTGGGACACTCAGTTGATCTCAGTCCATCATATTGCCTCTCCACAGAGAAACCACAGCAACCCCAAGGCAACAAAAACATATGTCCTGTGACAGATGTCTTAACCAGACTTTCATGTTTCCCTGAGTATATTAACAGAAAGAAAAATATATACGTATTTGCCTAATGAAGAGAAAGAGATGATGGAATACAAAAAAGTAGCACTCACAAAAAATATTTCTTTCTACACTGCCTAGTAAGTAAAACTCTGTAAACACTGCACTAATCTTTAACAAAAATGTTCTCAAAATTTATCCCAGTCACATTAGCAAAAACCACGTTTAAAGTATAATTAGGGTAAAAGTAATTGATCATTTAATATACCTAAAAGGTCTCTAACAGAAATGAACCATTAGAATTTTACTAAGAATGAATAAACAGTGGATTAAGATCACAAAGGGAAATTTATATAGAAACACAAAGGAGAGGGTGGAATTAGCAACACCATTTACAAAGAAGGGAGAACTGGAATCACTGGAGGTTTTCAAATGACAAAGTAACGTGACCGTGACAGCACCAGTGGCAGAAGGCACAGAAAGAAACATGACATAATGCCATTTCTGGAAAAGTGAGGTCAGCACCTCAGCACTTTGGCAAATCTATAACAGATCTTCTACCACTGTTATTTCATTCACCAAAGGTAAAATAAACCTTAAACATTCATTTTTATTATTTCCAGAACTGATACATTTCATACAGTCTTATTTTCCATTTATCATATACTTATTGAAACATTATCATGTCTCATTCCTCACCTTTCCAATTCTTACTAAGTGAACATGTATCAATGTTGTTACCAGTTATTTTCAGTCTCCATTTTTATTTCCTTCCATTTCACACTACCTTCTAGTTTACTGCCTGGTAAATAGCAAGTACCTTCTCTTTATTTGAAAAGGTTGGGGTTTTTTAACTGTTAATCTATATTTTATATTTTTCCATATATCCTCCCTACATTCTTTTCAACTTAACCTCGTTTTGTGCAGTGATGATTTCAAATCTTTTAGTAACCTACATGTGAATAATGGTACTATGTGTCTACCATCAGTTCCTAATTATCTTCTCTCTTGGAGAACAAACTGTTGACACTCGGGATCAGAAAGGATTATCCTACAAAGTTTTCACAAATCTGCCTGCATCTACATTATAAGGTTGAGAAGCTTTTCTTTCTCATCTTCTGTACTACCTTTAGTCAGAAAACTGAATAACTCTCAGGAAATCAAATATATTCAATGTATCATATACATCATGTCTACATATATATCATGTATCAGGAGCAACAAATTACAAATGTCTTATCAATTTTTTGTTCATATGAAGACAACTTTTGAAGTTTATTTTAGATAGGAGTGTTTACATTATCCTTTGCAGGAGCGGGAACATAAGGCCCAAAAAATTACACAGAATCACTGAAGTGTAGAAAGACTACATTGTGGATGGGGCCCAAGCTACTAATAGCTTTTTAATCCTTACTAAAGAACCATATTGCCAACACTAAGGTATATGAAATGAAGACAGACATACAGAAAGGCAGAAAGGCAGAAAAGTATCCTCTTGGTTTTGTAGCAAAATAATAATGACATTTCTTTCTATCCCACCTTTACTATATGAATTCAAAGAAATATTATTACCACAAGCAGCACAGTAAGATCACACAAAACTGTCTGTAGAACTGTCAAACTTCAATTACATAAAGAATAAGATAACAAATATTCCTAAAAAAATAAGCTTCAAAAATCACGTGAATAATTTTCTTTTTATAAAGACCAACTTTTAACAGTGATGAATATTTTTAATGCACAGAAAATTGAGAAAATATCACTCTGTCAAAAATTGTGTGACAGACAATTCTGGAAACATATACCTCATAAAATACTTAGCTGAATTTCAGAAAGAAACAGTACAAAGAAGCATTTGAAAATTCTAGGGCTTCTTTCACACTTGCTGGAAAAAAAGTTTTGTCTGAAAACACAAAAACCAGTCAGGATAGGAGACATAGGAATGGGCCTTGACATCTCTCTCTCACATACTGGCTTTTTTAAAAAATAAATAGACCCATT
>JAAGNO010020601.1:47787-64438 GCA_033439905.1 Ceryle rudis | reverse complement strand
TGTTAAAAATTAGTCATCTCAAAATTCACATTTGGTGGAAATTAACACTGGCATGCTGTTTCTGTTTTGAAGGGACTGGTCTCCTGCACCCCTGTGTTTTTGCAGTACCGCGTTTTGGTGCTTGCGTTCTGTAAACCACTAAGCAAGCATTTTAAACAGCCGCACATAGGCGAAGTGCAACTCGGTTCATACTTGGGAATGGTCAAGGAGAACTTTGAGGCCACTTTCCCCGCGGGGAAGAACACGAGACCGGTGTGTCAGGAGGAAGATCTCAAGGACCCTGGCCAAGGTGGGAGGAGGTTCAGCAACGGGGTCGCGGCCTCCCACGGCCACGCTCACCGTGAACATACCAAGAGGGGGGCAGTCCCATGCAGTCCGTTTCGGCGGGTTTATGACAACATCGCCTCCGTCCCTCCCTCCTTCCCCGCCCCGTGTCCCGTGTCCCGTGTGCCGACCGGCGGTGCCGGGGAGCGGGCGGCGCGCGGCACTCACTTGATGACCGTTCCTTTGGCGCCCCCTGCCGTGGTGAGCATGACGCGCGCGGTGAGGCTGCCGCGCAGGTCCTCCGGGTCCAGCCCCAGCAGCGCCGCGCAGCGCTCCAGCGCCGGCTCGCTCCGCGGCCTCAGCGTGCAGCCCCCTGCCAGAGACCCCACAACCGTCAGACACAGAACCGCATCCCCCCGCCCCGCCAGAAGCCCGCTCGGATTTTAAAGCCTGTTTTCTGACGTCACTGCAACAGCTGCCAGGTTGGCCAGATTTTTATGGAAAGCTGGAGGAAAAATTAACTGCACTGGCCATGGTCTCGCTTGTGGTGACCAGAGTAACATCAACTCCGACGGAATTGAAGTTTGCTTCTGGGGATTACTTCATTTATCAAATATGAGGAGTCAGTTCTCAACAACAAGACCCTCCCCCCCACCAAACAAAACCACACAAAAGCTTCTGTGTTTCTAGAGCATTTTTCTAAACATGGGCTGTTCAAAAGCTCACCTGCTTGTAAGTGAAAGGACTATCCCAAAATACAGAAGGGCTAATGCCTAGAAACTAACTGTAGTGATTTGAACTTTTGGATTTAGATGTTCCCCTAACTCTTCAGGCTTCCTTTCTATGCAACAGAAGCACCTGGCACTGCAGACTCCCAGCACTTAACATTTTCCCAGGTAAACAGATGAGAAGTGTGCTTCCTTCTGCTCTGCACCATGCCCTCAGAGTTTGTCAGCCTCTACAGCTTCACAGATCTCTTAAGCAAAGCACTCAAACACTTCAGCAAAATTTAACAATCACCCACTCTTGGATTATACATTTATTTCCTGTTACACTCAGTGAAATTTATTTCAACAGATAAGAGACCAAAAGAGATAAATAAATAGTTCAACATTGCCTGAAATCCTTAACTCTACAACAACATTAAGTGAAAGAAAAAAGAGGAAGGAGATCTAGCAAGATTAAGGCTTGGTTTTGGAAGTTCTGAGACACCATCCGACCTGAAGTAAACATCTTTTGTTTGGTGTTTCCCAGGCTTTTGAAGCAGCAACAGAACTTCAGAGGGTCTCTTTTAAAGAGACATACTGCCTGCAGCAGTTCAAATGCACACCCTGTGTGTACACATACAAGGTGAGAGCAGAACAAAGCCTGTATTTGTAATGAACATTTTCAAGTTCAGTAATATAGTCCAGAAAAAATAGGTTTGAATTTCAACATTCAGAGAAAATAAAGGTTTCTTCTGTCCTCCCTTCCTTCCCTAAACCCTGACTTTCCTCACTGTCTGTGGTTCCCCCATCCTTGCTTTTTGCCTCGTGAAACTGCCTCACCATGAACCTCCTTCACTCTGTCCCACCTTGTCAGCTCTGAAGTCCAAACTCACAGAAGGCTCGAACAGGGCAGCTCCCTGCCAGCATACGCTGAGCCCTGTAAAGCCACTACCCTGCCCTACCGGCCGTCTTCCCAAATTCATTCACATTAATCATTTCCCTTCAGTCACCTTCATGAAGATGGCAACATCATAAAGTGACACTGAAGAGGTTCTGATTTGACCTAAGAAAAAAAAAATAAAAGAAGTGGAAAAAAAGCACCTGCTCTGTGACAACCCTAAGCTACCAGGTCTGAATTCAGTATTGTCCTTGCTTTCACCAGGACACATTGGACTAGAGACATCTCACAATCTCTTTTAAACAGAATGTTCTGTGGTGATTCTGTGCTTGGGGTTAGTAGCTAGTGAACCTATAATGATTAAGGGACCTGTAGATGAATAAGGGATTGGAACATCCCTCTTAGGAGGAAAGGCTGAGAGCCCTGGGGCTGTTTAGCCTGGAAAAGAGAAGACTGAGAGGGCATCTTATTAATGTTTACAAATATCTGCAGGGTGGGTGTCAAGTAGAAGGGGCCAGTCTCTTTTCAGTGGTGCCCTGTGATAGGACGAGAGGTAATGGTAGCAAGGTGAAACACAGGAAGTTCCACCTCAACATGAGGAAAAACTTCTTCACTGTGAGAGTGACAGAGCCTGGAACAGGCTGCCCAGAGAGGTTGTGGAGTCTCCTTCTCTGGAGACTTTCAAGACCCACCTGAACCTGTTCCTGTGTGGCCTGCCCTGGGTGTTCCTGCTCTGGCAGGGGTGTTGGACTCAACTCCAGAGGTCCCTTCCAACCCCTACCATTCTATGATTCTATGAGGCTTATATGAGCCTATGAGGCTCATTTAATTCATCATTCAAAACACTTTTTAAAATGTTCTTTGGTGTGCCCTTCCTAACAACTTTACCAAGTTTAGCAACAGCTATATATCCTTTTCATACTGAGTAACCAATTTCACAGTATCTTGTGGATCTTGCAACTCAAGAAAAGAAATTTACATACATATCTTTTCTGCTGTAGTTATATTTATAGTACATCCAGACTGGGAGTTTCTTCAGACCTTGAGGGATATATGGACAGCAGTTCTTAACCTAGAGAGTCTGATTGCAGTAGTAAGCTAAGAATGACCATTCCCAAAATACTAATTCTCCTTCCTCAGCTTTCCTGCACATTCTGCTACTAAGTCCCTGCTGCATTCACACCAACCCATCTCATGAGTGACAACTTAAAATTAGGAAGTTTACATTTACTTAGATTTTTGCTGTAACCTTTTTTCCTCACCTCTCAAAATACTAACATGATTGTATTTTTTTTGGAAGCCAAAGGACATACTATCTTTCCCCAGAGATGGACTTCGAAATTTTAATACGTTAGCAAGAAGTTGGACTTGCAAACAAGTACAGCTTTAAAACAAAGAGGTAAACTTTGCTTTAAAATGGGGTCCATTAAGACTGAATTACCCTTGAACACAAGGCAGCTTTCTACAGCAGATTTTTACATGGAAAGGAGTTATCTGTAATCAAGAGACATTTTCAGTATTTTTACAGAAAACAATTTGTTTCATCTAACCTGAAGTGCTCCCAGCTTCCTCAAAATCAATATTCCCAAGGTGAAGGACACCAGCCACTACTCTAAAAAGATCGAGTTTTTCTGCATCATCCAGTCCAATCTTTTTCATTGCTGTGCACATTCTGTTGAAGTCTCCATGATCATCTAAGAGTGGATCCTTCAAGGAACCTGCTTTGAGATACTACAAAATAACAAGATAAACAAAATACTCAGTAAATGATTTTGAAGTAAATGTAAGTAATATTTCCAGTCAAGAGTAAAACCACAACAAAAAGCATTAAAAAGCATGCCACACCAAGTAGAAAATTATTAGAGCTCTTCATATAATACCAGCTTTGCAAGAAGCCTAATTTATTTAATTTGTTGATACTTTGAAGCATGATCTTCAAACTTCAAAGCAAACTTCAAACTATCTTCAGAGAGCAGAAGTTGGAGAATTTGACAGATAAGGACAGTGGAATATAGGACAGCAAGCAGTGAAAGGAACTTTGGCTAAGGGAGCTATCAGAGGAGTGCTTCTAGCCCCTAGCAGTGGAAAGAAGATTGAGGTCCTTGTAATAGGATGGCAGAAAGTCTCACAGGCATGAAGAAAGGAGGACAGGACAAAATAGGAACTGCAAGAGTTATCCTGATACCTAAATAGACTTATTTAGAGAAATATACTTGTTAAGGTTTGCTAGTGATGAAGAAGCAGATAAGCTGTTGGCTATGTTCTACATGGTAGAAAAAAACCAGCTACATCTAAAAAAAAAAAATATTTCCCCAATATAAATATATCAAAAGCCTATTAATGGATTTATATAGTAGATAGTAACACATAGGCATGCAATGAAGAGACTAACCAAACATGCACAGACCGAGCTACATTTTTACAGTTACTTTAAATTTTTTTTTAACCAAAAAGAATAATTAACTTTAAATAGAAGCTTTGTTAACGTCAAATAAGCTAACATGATTTTTATAGGAAAAAACCACCACATGCATCTGAAAGATTCACTTCACACAACATTTAAACACATTAATAAAATTAAACTACATTTTTAATTATGTAAAATGATCACCTCATCTTCCTGATAAGGAAAACACAAAAATAATTTCAGTATTAATTAACTATTCCAGCTACTTCCATTGAAATAAACAATCTGCATAATTTTCATAGAACAACAGAGCAAATATTAAATTTTTTATTTAAAAACCTGAACAATGCAATGTATATCCTGTTTAAGTGGCTAGACTAGGTTTAAACATCATTGAAATTTAATCCTTTATTGAGCCTTTAAATTGACATGGCTGCAACATACAGATGTTATGACAACATATATTGCACTACTTACTATCTACTATGTATTTTCAGAATTATTCTCTCAGTAAGTTTCAATTTAGACACTTATTTCAAATTAAGTCCTTCAGAGGACAAGTTTTATGACAGAATGCCCTCCTGTAAATCATATCAATAACAGATAATTGCATAGGTTCATCTTCCAGTAGCAAGAATAAGTAAATGTTGATACTTTATGCCTACATAAATGAGCAACTTCTGTACAAATCTTCATTTAAGGCAAATTAGGTAAACTGAGGCAAAATTTCCCAAGCATCTCAGCCTACATGCTTGATGAGGATTAAATATCTACCAGCTTTCTGCCTCACAGTAATACCTATTCAGCATTTCTGTATCTCGCTCGCCACCATCCCTGATCACAGAAAATACCCTATATTCAACTCAAAGAAATTTGCTTTATGTGCTCACTGTTACAACATACAAACACTAGGAATACAGCAAACTTTACAATGTTGACTTGAGCAGAGAAAGTATATATACTGTCTCTCATAGTCGGGCATGAGCTACGGACAAGCTCATCTCAAAAGTGAGAGAGATGACATGGTCATTGGGGGACAGCAGTGCTTGAGTTGTTCTCTTTGTATTTTACCACATGTATACGCAGCCTGCCCTGCTACTCAATCACAAGTACAGATTCGATTAAGATCTGAAATATCTTCCAGCTATACAAATAAGAAATTCGTATTTTAGACATGAAGAGCTGAAAACTGTATTAGAAAGCAAAGCAGAAGTTTAATGAAGTGTTTAAACAACTTCTAATTCATTAACACTATTAATTCTGGTTAGATTCTTTAATGTCTTCATGTGAACAAGATCGAAAGCTTAAATGCTACAAATTCAGGTCATTCCAGTTTTAAAAAAATGTAAACAGAGATGGAAAAAGAGAAAAAAATGTTTTGAAGCTTCACGTTTCCTTCCAGGAAATACCATGCTCCTCTGTAAGTAACAGATCATAGCAAGGGGACGACAAAAAAACAACAAAGAATGCAGCGTACTGCGGAGGAAGTGTACATGCTGGAAGTGAGGTTGCACTAATGTTTTATAAAACAGTTTGAAGTATCACTTCAAAAATTCATACAGTAAAAATGTTTCTGAAAAAACCTACTGCTTCTGACCTGTTTCTAGCAGTAGTAAGATTTAAAAGAAAATTATTAAAAGTCTTGAATAGATTTTTGTTTTCCACAGAAGGCATGTTGCATCATTTAAATGATACAAGAGTGAAAAGGAAACGAGTTTACATACTGTTCCACTTGTTAAAATGTACTTTTAGGTCTGAACTCCAAAGCCAGAGTTCTGAATATAACAGCTTTGACAGTACCCATTTAGACCTATAAAGATGTGTAAAATGAACATTTCATTCCACCGCGTGAAAGCGTAACCGTAATTTAACTCTATGCGCATTAGTAAACAATATAAACAAACTGAAGATCAAAACATACCTCTGGACTCTTGCGATTTTGCAAAATCTGCTTGTCTGTTTCCTTGTTAGCAAAGTATCTGGTACAGCCTCGGTTTAAATACTGTAACAATAAAAAAAAAAAAAAAAAGAAAAAGTGGAAATGGATACTTAAACACAGAAGTAAGGAAAAAAGGGCTTTTATTTCTAAGTTGCTCTACATTTTTTGATTTAATAATATACCAACAACATGGTAGGTATTCAGAATTCATTCCTTGAAACTGTATTTATTTACATCTACAAAATTACAGAACTGCAACAGTAACAACAGTAACAGACTTATATTGAAAGCTTTTTGATTTTGACAACTAATACTTTTTGACACAGTGGAATATTAATTTTGTTAAGACTCACAATCTTTTCTTAATGTTTAACTCTACTAAACCTATTAATGGAATCTGGGATTACAGAAAAGACAATCAAAATTAGGAACCAAGAAAATAAATCTTCTGAACTATGTTTAATAAACTTTCCTCATTTTTCCCTCACCAGGGAAATATTCGCATGGGCAGTGAGAGACACAGTGTATTAAAAAGCTTAAAGACTATTAAAAACTTGCAATGTGGTACAAGCAGAAGTCTAATTTAGAATCTGGCTTCTGATATCCACCTCATTTTGTACAGTAAAGGGAATAGACGAGGCATTCAGATAATGACTGACACTTCCAGAAAAATTGGATCACCAGCTTTTTCTTTCTGATTTGTTCAGCTGAAAGGAAGAACTCTGTCCAAATGCTTGAGCAGAGCCCTTTGTTTAAAGGAAGTGAACTGGTTCTTCGCTCTAGCCCATGAATAAAGATGGTTTCAACTAGGTGAACACAGAGAATGCTACACTTGTATTAAAATTTATATACAAAATTCTAAAAAATAAAATACACTTCAAAGCATTTCTAACAGGAAGAAACTAGGTGAGAAGAAACAGTGTTCAAGGTTACCTTGGTGTTTAACAAAGTATTGAAAAGTTTTCCTTATCAGCCAATAAGAATCCAAAGCACAGTGTATTTTAAACACAATACATTCCTGTATTACCATATTAGTAACATGATCCCAGAAACTGGGGATGGGAACTTAAAAAAGGGGTACTGTTCAAGAAGAGAATGTGGAAACTTCTCTGACAGGCAGAGAATGTAAACTAGCACGGTATTCAGTTATAACCTATGGAGAAGACATTTAAACACAAGATAATTACTTTCATTTGAAAGCAAAAAAACTCCGGTAAATTTACATAATAAATCTAGGAGAAATTCTACTTTTAAAGCACATAAATACTCAGCCTGAGGCTACCGTACATAACATCTAAACAGTACTGTACTTTAAATAAATAAATAAATAAAACCACAACTAAAAAAAACCCACAACTCTGAAGTACAACTCCCCTTTGTAATATTAGTGACCCAAACATAATGTAATCTGATTTCTCTTTTGGAAATTAGTATCTAAACAAAACAAAACAAAAGCAAGCAGCAGGCTCTATCTACATCAACTCTATTCCAGGTATAGATTTATTGTGCAGCATTACTTTCAAAACCACATGGTGCAGTCCAAGGCACCCCTAGACCTACAAGAGTTACCTAATGGCTGCATTTCTGAAAACTTTAGCAGGGGAACCTAAAACACAAGCTCTTAGGACTGCACACTTTTGTGGGGGTTTGCTCGGAGGAGGGTCGTGTAAGAAACCTGCAGTTTTTCATAGTCCTTTGCCAAGTATATTTATGTGTCCCCAGGGTAACTGCAGGGGAAGGATGAACAGAGAGGTAACCCCCCCATCAGTGCTGCTGAAATCCAGCAGGTCAGGCAGGTGCAGACAATACGTTTGTCTCGGTTCATGTGCCCAGAGCAATTGCACACCTATGCCAAGTTGGCCACATGTAAGTGAAGGAGATTGCAAGGGATCCCTTAAGTCAAGGGGAATCCAGACTACTGGGGGGGGAGTTATCCTTTGACTTTAAATATTGTTTCACTTCTGTGAAAAATTAGAATTACCTTAGATTTGAGATGGTCCTATTTTCAAGTGAGCATAGTCAAGAGAAACCAGGTACTCAGAAAAACATGCTTGAATCTTAGAACCCAATCTGCCCCTAATTTGGGCTCTGACTTGATAAAAGACATAAGACAAGTGGCACAACAGGGCTGACACAAAACTGCAACTTTAGGATGGGGTTTTCCAAATAATCAGTTTGATACTATGATTTTTTTCTGAATATCTTTCTTGGCAAAAAAACTAGCATTAATATTAAAACACCGCTCAATCATCAAAACTCACCTAGTATAATACCACAGAATCACAGAATGTTAAGGGCTGGAAGTGACCTCAAAAGATCATCTAGTCCAACCCCCCCTGACAGAGCAGGCCCACCTACAGCAGGTCACACAAGAATGAGTCCAGGTGGGTTTTGAATGTCTCCAGAAAGGAGACCCCACAACCCCTCTGGGCAGCCTGTTCCACTGCTCTGTCACCCTTACCGTGAAAAAGTTTTTCCTTAAATTTCTTTGGAATCTTCTGTGCTCCAGTTTGCACTCTTTTCCCCTTGTCCTGTCATTGGACATTGCTGAGAAGAGCCTGGCTCCATCCTCCTGACACTCACCCTTTACATATTTATAAACATTAATGAGGTCACCCCTCAGTCTCATCTTTTCCAAGGTAAAGAGACCCAGCTCCCTCAGCCTTTCATCATAAGGGAGATGCTCCACTCCCTTAATGGCTCTGCGCTGGACTCTTTCGAGTAGCTCCCTGTCCTTCTTGAACTGAGGGCCTCAGAACTGGACACAATATTCCAGATGTGGCCTCACCAAGGCAAAAGTAGAGGGGGAGGAGAACCTCTCTTGACCTAGTAACCACACCCCTTCTATTACAGCCCAGGATGCCATTGGCCTTCTTGGCCACAAGGGCACATTGCTGGCTCATGGTCATCCTGCTGTCCATCAGGATCCCCAGCTCCCTTTCCCCTGTGCTACACTCTAACAGGTCAGTCCCCAAGCTGTACTGGTACATGGGGTTATTCCTCCCCAGATGCAAGACTCTACACTTGCCCTTGTTATACTTCATTAGATATCTCCCTGCCCAACTCTCCAGCCTGTCCAGGTCTCTCTGAATGGCAGCACAGCCTTCTGGTGTGTCAGCCACTCCTCCCAGCTTTGTGTCATCAGCAAACTTGCTGACAGTGCACTCTGTTCCTTCATCCAGGTAATTAATGAATATGTTTAATAGCACTGGTCCCAGGAACGACCCCTGACGGACTCCACTAGATACAGGCCTCCAACTAGACCCTACCCCATTAATATCACCATCTATTATTAGAAGCTTGAAAGATGGTATTTCCATTAAATTTGAACCAAACAGACATGCACTCAACAGAAAAAGTGATGAACAAGCATGATTATTCAGAGCCATTTTATGATAAAGCCCGAAGCAGCAAATGAGAATGAAAAACAAAGGAAAAAATAATCCTGATAAAGGTAATGCAAATTTAGGAAGAAAAATTGACTTTTTACAGTTGTGGGGTTTTTTTCCTATCTATCTATAAAATGATACTTCATGAAAATTTTGTGCAACATGACTAATAAACTTAAGTATATTTATGTTAATTTACGAAGATGTTAATGTACAAAGATTAAAGTGAACCTAAGGTGTCATTTTTAATTAAAGATAATGTACTTTAACTTCACAAGAAGAATAATTTTTTTTTATATTTGAGAAGTGTAAACATTTTTAAATTCAACATGCAGAGTGGGCCTTTCACATGCAGCAAGGAAGCTGGGAGTCAATAAAATATTAACTTCTAGTAAAGCAATAAACTTAGCACAAGTGAAAAAAAACCTGTGTCATGGTGTGGTAAGGCTGGGGTGACTGTAACCTCTGTAACTGAAACAGGCAAGTGAGTGCCTTCTCTAAAGTCACTCAGGCTGTTCTGTACTGTACTGTACTGCACCGCACCAACCTGATTTGAAGGAGGTTATAATTATGGCATTTTGATCCATAACCTTGTGTGATCTCATGAGCAGAGTTTTTGATTTAAGAAAAAATCCCCAAGAGTGGGCACGCAGAATCTTCTGTTCCAGAATTAAAAATCTATTAACTACAAGAAGTAGGTTTTAATGGAAAAGTGGCTGCACAATAAAAATATATATTTGAAAATCTGTTCAAGAATTTAGCTTTCAAACGTACAATATAATATTGCATAGAATAACTGCACAGTAAAGAAGAAAGTTTTGAAAACTAGCTCCATGTTATATGAAAATAAATGGTGTTGGGTTTTTTTAAGTATTGTGTTTGTTGGGTGTTTCAGAAGAAAAGCTTTCCTCCTAAAGAGGAAAACAGGAAAACAATTCCTCCTTAATAAGCATCAGATCACATTTCCATCACACAATTGAAGGCAGATAGATTAAGAAGATACAAACTAAATATTTAAAGAAATAATGTAAGGTCTATAAAGTCCCCTAAGAATGCCTTTGAGGAAGTAATGAAACTTGTCCTAAAATACTGCATGGTTTTTAGGGAGCAAGATCATCTGGATACCACAGTAAAATGTAAGATGTGCGCAATATGGAACTGCAGCTTTGCCCACTTCCTGGCTCATCAGTAAGCAGAGACTGACTTCGCCAAGACAAGAGGTAGCAGCAACCTGTTTGGTGATCAGTTGCACCTATGCAGCCACTGCTTTGCACAAAACTAGTAAGACCTTTGGATCTCTAAGGCTTCTAGCCCTTTGCTGAATTCTGATGAAACCTAATACAAAAGGTCTTGGGGAAAGTAACGGATAAGCACAATCCAAGGAAAATCATAGAATCATCAAGTCCAACCATGTACTCAACACTCCTATGACCTCTAAAACCATGTTCTGAAGTGCCACATCTACACATTGAACCCCTACAGGGATGGCATCTTCACCATCTCCCTGTGCAGTCTGTTCCAAGCCTCAACACTCTTTCAGTATAGAAATTTTTCCTAGTAGCCAACCTAAATCTCTCCTGGCACAACTTAAGCCCATTTCCTCCCATCCTATCATTAGTTATCTGGGAAAAGCGACCAACACCCACCTCACTACAACCTCCTTTCATGTAGTTGTAGAGACCAATAAAGTCTCCCCCCTCAGCCTCCTCTTCTCCAGACTAAACAATCCCAGTTCCCTCAGCCACTCCTTCTAAGACTTGCTCTCCAGACCCCTTACCAGCTTCATTGTCCCAACAAATATACCAACAAGGAAAATGAACACAGTAATCTAATTCTTTGTTAGCAGTGCTCCTCAGCTCATTTAAGATCAAGGAATTCTAAAAAGATGAGTCAATTAATTTATGCCCTTGTAATTCCACAGGCTTTCCAGGGTTGTGTTAGAAAACCCTTCTGAATCTGCAGAAGGGATTTGGTCCACGTATTTTAGAAATACACAAAATTCTGCTTCTGTGAGATTCCAAGCCAAGCCAAGAAATGGTGAGAGAGAGAGACAAATGACAGAACACAAGCAAACAAGTGGCCAGTAATTACTTGTAGGATTTGATTTGCCAGTATTATTCTTTTCAATGCAAGTTAACAAATCACATGGTGATATTTGTAGATATTTGTAGTTCAAGTGTGATTGTCAAAAGGAAATCCAAAATAGAACTAAAAACCTAATGATATATTTATATTTAATTAAAAAGCAGGTATGAATGATTGAAAGCAAGAGTCTTCACCTCACTAGATGTGACTAGGCTTAGTGAAACAAATCCTACAACTTCCTAAATGCATGGTTGGCATGGAAAGAAATAAATGCAGTTTTCGGGACTTAAAAGATAGGTTACCCACAGAACAGTTAGATCACAGTCAAGAAATTCACACTTTACACCTCTAGAAGAGCCCATAACAACATTACTGTCAGCTGGGTATGCACCGTGACATTTTTTGGAAAAGATTCCTCAATTTTAAAACACAGAGAAAAAAATATAGGAAATCTTCCAACAAGGAAAAAGTGCAGGCAGCTTTTTTGCAGTACCAATAGATTTAACAAAAAGATATGCTGATTTTTGTAACAGGAAGGAGTCTGACAAAGAGAATAAATAGAGATATTAGTAAGATCTGTATAAGATCTAGGACCTACAGTAATATGAGAAGCTATACAAACACCAGCTCTGATACTCACTCTAAAGTTGTCAGGAGAGCTTAGGTACAGTTTTTCCCTAATGTCTTCAGGAGCACCAGCACAAAGCCTGTAAAAGATATGGTAATTCCTCTCTTCTTTGCCTTGCACACAGATCCTAGATTTCTCCAGAAGGTAATGTGACACAAATCCACCGACCACGGCATTCTACGAGAAAGAAATATTTTTTTCTGATTATCTGAATACGTTTTAGAGTATTTGAGATTCAGAAGTTTTCATTTTACATTTGTCTGATCATGGCTCGCTCAACAGACACTGCTCCAAAGCAGATTAAAATATACGTACACCCAGTACATATTAAGCTTAGAAAAGGAACCACTGCCTTTACCATAACATCTCCCCCTGGCTCATGTATTGCGTACACATACATTCCTCTTAAAAGAAGGGTCTGCTGCACCCCAGCAAGCAGAAGTCCTTAGTGGTGTTCCAGTGGTTCCTGCAAAAAGCATTGCTACAGCCACCCCCTTACGCTTTCTGGATGGTAGTGTCATTATTGTGCTATTACAACCTTCTCTAATTGCATTTCACTGAGACTTTTGAAAAGGAGAAAGAAGGGTTAAAATTAGAGAATACATATTTGGACATCTCAAACATACTAATTATGAGCAAACATTTTATTTCAAACACTTGCACTTCTTTTCTGAGATGGAAGCCTGACACAGACTTCAAAAAGCACTTTTTATCTGGCCTGTGATAAAATTCCATGTGCCTAGACAAATCTTAATAGCAAGGAAATTCCTGAGCTTATGGCCATTACAGCAACTAAGAAGGTCTTACTGACTGACAAATTTGACTACGGATATCCAGTCATTCACTCATTCAGGAGGCTCCAGTCTGTACTCATAATTGCTTTCAGAAACCAGACCTAATAAGGTCACACAAACTGAAGTATGAAGTCTTGTGAAAGAAAAGACGCTCAAGTAAACAAGCTGGTCTTGTGCTGGAAAGCTGAAACAGGCTTTTTAAGCACTTTTCAAAGATACTCTATTTGCTTCAGCTGAAGTAATCAATCTGAAGTCAAAGAATTAGTACTAAAAGAAGCAATTAATCTACCAAAGCAGAAATCTGAGTCCTTTCTGTAAGTTTATTAACATGAACTGGACCAACAAATAAAGTCCCTCTACCCTTAAAGGAATTTAGTTATTTGTTATCTAAACTATTAACCAAAGTTACAAAACCATGTGATGAAAACTTAGGAAAAGACTATAAGCTCAAGACCAGATGAGAAGCTTCAACTATGCAGGAAAGAATGCAAGAATTTGTTACTTTACATCCTCAATCAGAAAGATGAGGAGGCATGTACATAATCTCTACAGTGATCGTCAGCAGAAATCTTCCCCTTGGGCACGCTGGACAGCCATCGTTAATTGTGGAATGTGTGTATACATACACTATGCAAACAAAACTACACCCAACTAAGAAAATTTTTCATAGGCTACACAGTGAATGGTACATCTGACCAAAACCAGTTCCATGACTTCTGTTACGTGCATAATACTAACGTGAAGTCCTAACATTTGATACAAATACATAAAAATACCAGTAATTCATTTAAAGAATCAAAGCATTAAAATACGTTTGTATCTGTTTACATCTAATATTTGTCATGCTTATTTGTGCACTAAAGGAATACAAAAATACTTAATGGCAAGTACGTTATTCTTTAGAACTGGAAGTAGTTTGCCTACTGACTTGATTTACTTTTTTCCAGCAGTGACACGGTACTGCGTGGCTTTAGTTTTTCTTTCAAAATGACAGCATACAAATCAAAACTGTAAAGTAGGACTGTAGCTTTCTGCTGCAAGATTAGTAAGTCTATTCAGCCTACTGGCAGTCTAGTATTTCCGTTTTATGGCAGAAAATCATCACTGGTTATATGTAACAAAATTCCAGTACCTTTTCATTGAAGTGAATTTCAACAAATTTCCCAAAACGACTGCTGTTGTTGTTGCGAACAGTCTTTGCATTTCCAAAGGCTTCTAACAGGGGATTTGCTGTTTAAAAATTAAAATCAAAAGAGTCAAAATTTGATGAATAAACTACTAAAACTAAAGAGAGAACAAATACAGACAAATTATTCAGTGAATTCATTGGGAATAAGGTTTGGAAATTAAAGGAAAAATAGTACCAATTAAGAATAATCAATTTTGCAAATTGTATTGGTTATACTGTGGTGGAACTCACAATGAAGTGTTTAAATATCACGTAACACTGAAAAGTATTTGAATCAATACTGTAAGAAATTCAGAGACAAACACTAAAAAATACTCTGTGATGTTCTACAGAAAGTAGGTAAATAATTGATATATAAACTATATAAGAAAATACACAACTTGACACCTCCAGTGAGTCATTATTCATAAAATTTAAATTACCCACTTATCTCTCAGACAAAAATGCCACTTAAATGTCAGGCATGCAACATGTTAGATTGATTAGGGAATAAAAAAAGCATATTAGGATACTGTGTCATTTCAAAAACAACTTTAAAATGCCCTTTCAAGTTAGGTCAATTAAGTGATTGAGTGATTTTACTTCTTAGTGGCTGCTGTTTTCTAGTGCCTTAAAGGCCGTGCAGAAAGAGTGGCAGCAATCTAATGTATATATATACACATCATGCACAGTTCAAGCAGTTTGAAAATGCTTAGTAGTTATGAAACACAAGGCTGCTGAAAGACTGCATTTTACTAGCCCTGAAGATCAAAGAAAACCAATTTACGGAATCATGCTAACAGTAAAACATTGAAAATATCTGCAAGATTTAGGGCCTCTAGCTAAATAAAATACGCAATGGAAACTGAGCAGATTTAAAACTCCTCCAACAACCATCTACAAATCTGTTCCTACAGAATTTAAATAATGAAGCAGTAACTGTAACAGTTGGATTAAGTATGGGTGATAATGCATCATTTACTAGGACAACATCAGCGTTACCTTTTTTTATTTTTTTGCTATTTATTTTTTCTTAGAACTTAAGTCTTATGAAAATGCAAATCTGACTTTTAAAACTGTCTTCTTCAGAGATCTTTGACAACTACTCAGGTATTTTATGTAATATTAACAGTATCAAAGAAAAGGTTATGTATAAAAACAAATTGCAAGAGGACTTTCAGGTAGGTTAAAAGTTTGTCTAGTTAAATGTGCTAGAAGCATGCTCCTTAAAAATATGCCTAAAAACTTCAAAAGTCATGCATCAGCCGCTGGTTTAGGTGAAAAAAACTCAAACTCTTCTAAGAATACCTACAAGTACTAATTAATTTTATGGCATACTGAATCAGACATTATCCAAGTCTTGTCCATTTTCTGAGTTCCTTTAATGCACAGTGGATTTCACTACAGTTTAAGCAAACCTACAGCAACAAGAGATTAAAGCCTGCAGTACTTCTCTTGAATAATCCAGTGGCTCAAATTTGAGAACAGAAAAATATAAAGCAAAAGTGACACTTTTTTGTTTAAGAAAAAGACAGAGAGTAATGTAATTCCAAAATAAAACTACTATATGCTACACAAGACAGAAACTGACATATGAGGCATTATTAAATTGGCCGAGGGTTGTTTGTTTTTGAGAGGTATTTATATTTTCTCAAAAAGTTATTTTCTGTTCAATTAGGAAGTGCATGAAACATTAAAGAGGCTCAACTAGATGATCAACATAGTCTCTTCTGAGCTTGTCTGAGAGCTTACTGCTTTCTGACAAAAGAAAAAGATGTAACAGAAAAATGACCCAGAAGAATAATACAGAAGAAATTCCCTGCTTTAGGTGACTTTGAGAACTTTATGGTGAGGAGGAGGAACTACTCTGTCCTGGTAATGAAAACATCTTGTCCTTGCAGATTTCATACAGCTGAAAATCCAATCTTGGGTACACATGTGTGAAGTTCAACTCAAACATACTGTCACAGTTTAGGGTTGAACTTATAGGTTCTAGATCAAGGGCTGTATGACATTATACTACATAAAAATAAAGTGGGTCACAGATAAAAAATATGTTTTCAGAATATATAATCAAGGTAAACAACCAGTAAATTATGCCCTAGGAAGTCTGACACTATTTCATATTTTAAAAAATAAGTTAAAAAATCTGAACCTTTAATTCAATGAAAGAAAATTCAATACCTTCTACAATTCTATCATCAATATCTTGGCCAGTACCATAGGATTCTGTCAAATACCTGTAAAACAAGATAGATATATTGGTATCTTCCATGTGTCAAGATAATACAACTCAACTTATGCACGGCTTTTTGGTTTTGTTGGGGCTTTTTTGGTTTTGGGGTTTTTTTTGCTTTATACCACACTTAATA
>JAAGNO010020601.1:28139-44910 GCA_033439905.1 Ceryle rudis | reverse complement strand
ATTGATCTGGTGTGCGAGGGTGCTTTTTTTTTTTTTTTTTTTTAATTGCTGTAAATGATATAAACTGCTTAGCCATAAAACACCGGGGATGCAGAACAATCCTAACAGGTTTGCCAGGGTTCCTAATTTCCAAATTCTTCAAACTGCTTATCAAGGATGGGGGATTTGCTGGTTTACCAATCAGTGGGGTTTATTATTTTATAATATTTATGTAAATTAATAACTATTAAAGGTGGCAATTTATAGATAACCGCAAAGCTTTTCATGCTTGTTTTGTAAAAGAGAAATAGAGGCTCAATACATACCAATAGCAAAAACATGTGGTGGCAATGTTCCAAGTGATCTACCCTGGTATTTTTTAATAGTATCTGAAGAATAAAACTTAGGTATGTCAAAATATGGATTCACTGCAATAAGAATGTTGGCTACGTAGGTCTGTGAAGAAAACAATTAACAGCAAACTATTAGCTGGTATCCAACCAAGTGGTTAACAGCAATTTTCTATTACTATTGGAAGACTAAATATAACAATTACATTTACAATTCTTTCCAGCTAATGCAGATACAAGAAGGGATATATTTTTAGAGTTTCTCTAATTATCTTCTCAGGGCTTCTCTGCAATTCTCTTGGAAGAATTTCCTAACCACTGAGCTGTGGAGTATGTCCTGAATTTGACCTTTCTCCTAATCTCCTTTTAAATTATTTCCTATTGTCCGAGTTCCTGGATCAAGGATAGGACACCACAACCTCCTCCTCAGAAGTGAATAAACTAAGCTCCTGGCTAGCGTAACGCACTCTCCTCCAGTGAGGAGGATAACTTTTCAATATCTAATAATGGAAGCAGCTCAGCAGGAAGGACTGACAGGATCCTGCCTGGGAATGTGCTCAAGCCAGGCAATAAAAGCATTCAGCTGAGAGAAATTAGCTATGGCTGCTTCCACAGTGAGAAATACTGAATGCAAATGTTCTCTCACAGAGAAGGAATTTGAGAAGAATCTCAAACCAAGCTTGCTTTTTATCTTTCTGCAGGATAAGGAAGACTGAAGATAAGGTGGTGTTTTTTAAAGATTTCTGAAAAGAACCTTCATAGCTTGGTTAAAATGGCCAGATTACATACAAAGAAGAACAGATGTCTGAATCACAGAAAAAAAAAAAAAAAGGCAGATTTACAGAAAAAGGTTTATCTTATTTTCTTCAAAGCTTCAGCCTGAATAACTTATTTGGTTTGCTGTTACTGAGCATATCCCTAGACAACTGAAATTTGGACACTATCATGATATGATGATAGATGGCTGGATCACGTAAAATACATGAATTTTCTTAGATGGTTCTATTTTTAGCAATTATTTCACTGAAGGAAAACATTTCTTTAAGGGCTGCAAGTAGTAATATAGGTTTTCCTTTTAGTAACAAGTAATGTTAACCAGCATTAAACAAACAACAACAACAACAAAAGGTGTTTATTCAATCTGTATCTTAAAGTTACAAGGGAAAGGTAGTTAAACTACAAATTGAACCACTGAACTTTTTTGTTTGTTTTTCTTTCTCCAGAAAATACACCTGCTCAGGACAAAATATTAATAATAGTCCTTGTTTACAGCAAAGACAGGCTTTATGAACTTAAATACTCTCCTACCTCATAACCAGTTCAGATTTAGAATTTTACTTCCTTGGGTTTTTTGTTTCATTTTTTTAATTATCATTTTTCCAGAATAGCATACTAATGGTCATTTATTTATTTTAAAGCTGGTACTTGATCTTGAGCTAAAAATAATTTAAATAATTCACAGTGAAGAAAACCAACTATACCTTCTTTTTGTATTTATATAAAAGGGTTTAACTCCAATTCATTTTAGAACACACAAAAGTTGATTATTTTAACACAGACACTTAAAAAAATATTGACAACTGTTTTATATTATCACTAGCCAGCTCTGTATCAGAAGGAAAAAAAAAAAAAAAAGAAGAAAAAGAAAAAAGAAAACTCCTATCTTTCTTCTATTTCACAGCTGTCAGTGTCCAGGCAGATGGCAAGGGCAAAATGTAATTTAGTCAGAATTCATTAAGTACAATTAGGCAATTTGATAGCAATATAAAAGATTAAGATGGACATCTGAGCTAGGAGGTGTCAAAGACAGCACCTGTTTGCTTCGTTCAAAAATAATGAAGAAAGAAAACCATCTTTGTTAACAGCTACTCTACTGGTGAAGTAAGTTACCTGTAGAAACAGACTTTTGTCTTGACAATGCCATACTATGGTTGCACATCAACAGTCGTGTAGAAAAAATAGATTGCTCTGCCTGGTAAAAATTAGCTAAAATTAATGTGATTAATGTAATTCAGATCTCAAACGAGGTATGTACATACACAAAAAAAAAAAACAAAAACAAAAAACAAAGGAGGCCTAAAACTTCCTAACCTCCCAGTGTTACCATTTCTCTTCAGTTTCTGTTACAGAAAAAAATAGAGTTGGAAAGAATAGTTTTGTTGATCTTTTGAAAGGACTGGTTGTTCTGACGTTATACTTACGTAAATTCTGTCCTTACTGTAGCGAACTTTGATATTGTGAAGGAGAGTAGCCTCATTTAAATACATAAGGGAACCTGCAAGTAAAAGAAAATCATGTATCATTAAAAGCTCAGGACTACCTTCATATACAGCCAAAAAGTCTATCTTAGAATTAAGGAGAATTCTACTTCCTATCTCTTTGGTCACAGTTTAATCCTATCAATCATTTCTTTATACTGTCTTGAGGCAGAACTGCTGACTTAATATATGCATTAAAAACTGTAGAACTGCTCTTTACTGTACAACTGGAGTTACAGAAAGTTGATGAATAAAGAGTCAAACAGCAGGAGTCTCAAAACAGGCCCCAGTCAGCATAAGCTCCCTTTTACCAGCCTCAGACGAACATGGTGCATCTCCATGTCCACCCATGCTGGCCCATAAACACAGAAACTGGTGCCTACCAAAATCCTTAACACTGACTGTTTCTGTCCTTCCAGCTCCCCTCTCCAATCTCAGCCACAATGTCCCCAGGGTAATGCCACCTAACTAACATTCAGCATAACTGCTGGTTCCTGGGGATTTTTAGATGTTTACATTCACTGATTCAATAAGGAAATACTGTCTGGAGGCATCATCAGGCATCACTGCAACACCAGGCACCGACGCAACTTTTCGTGTTTCTACTCTGAATTTTGTTGCTACTAGACCTCCTCAAAGAAACTGTTAGGGGGAAAAGAACGTTAACTCACCAAAACCCAGCTTTATTTTTCTCCCTAGCTTATTAATATAAAATAGCTGAACCAACTCTGATGAAATGTTCCAAGGTGGCAGCTCAAGGCAGTGAGTGGGCACCCACAGAAAGCTTCAGACCATGTGGCTTCACACTCTGCCAAAGCTGGTCATTGTTTTCAGCTGTAAAGCACTGGGAAGTGTTTGCAGCTTTAATTACAGAAGTCACTACCCGTTCCCATTGTAACAATATTAAAAACACTATTCCTAAACCAACTGAGGGCACTACTTATTACATAGCCTCTGTTTTCAAATATGCAATATTCAATCCTCATTTTCTTACTGCTTAAAATTCAACTGCACAATTCTATCCAGTCTATTCTGTCCAGTTACAACTGACTAACTACCATACTGGTAAACCTTACTGTATTAGCACCACTTAAAAAGCTGCACATGCCTGACTACAGTTGATGGAGTAAGCACAGTGCCTGTAACTGTAACCGCTACCCCACACCTCACGAGGGCCATGTGTGCACCTGTCAATTATAACAATGACCAACAAAGTTGTTTCTCTGATGCCCTTTCTCAAAGGCGCCAACAGAGAAAAATGTATTCCAACTTATTTACACAAACATGCAAGAAGGGCTGCCAGTTCTTATGACCCGAAGTCAACCTGTCCAGCTACCTCACGCTGCAAGGATGCCTGAAGCAGGTCTTAACATCTCCTTCAACGCTCCTCCTGCTGAACCAAAAAATACTGGTAAAGGATGATGGGAGTTTCTCAAGAGCATCAGCGTTTTCATTTTCAGTCTTTTACCCTTCCTTCCACAGTGGACCAAAGGGTGACTCTGCCTCCCACCACCCTCTCCAGATTAGCCTGAAGCAAAGGCAGGTTCAGCAGCCATTTGTAGCCTCCCTCTGGCTTGTGTGTTGGTCTACTAAATAGCAGCCCTTCCTTCCATTACATGCCTGAACACAGCTTTGATTCAAACGGCTGGAACTGTTCATGCTTTTCAAAAGACCTTGCAACTTCTGGGTTGCTTAGAAGAAACCATCTTCCTCTGCAAAATCCTTTGCATGCACATCTGTGTGTAGGCAGAGGCCCACAAGATGTGCTTTAGCTTTACACTAAGCAAATTCTCCCTTTGGATCACAACAGCCTTGAAATCAGGCCTGTGCACAATACCTTTAAGAAGCAGCAGGTTGGCCCTGATCACCATGGCTTTTCCCCTGCCACTCCAGCAGACCAGCAACCCCCCTCTAACCACAGGGTTGCTGGTATGGCACCCAATGTCACACAGCAGTTCTCCTCCTCCCCTCCCCAGCCACACTCAGTTCTCACGGCTGAGAAAATGTTGCTAGGACCACAAATTGCATGTCTGCCTCCACAGACCTACTTCCACCTTCACCTCTTTTAATGAGGTCATCCCGAGAGAGAGAGACATTAAAAGGAAATGGGGCAGAAACAGAAACTCCTGCTTGCTCTAACGAAAGTTAAAATCTCTTTCCCTCGTGTGTATGCCTTGGGGGACAGGGAAGTCAGGGTGTTAAAGTTTGATAATTTATGAAATCATTTGGCTTCTTAGTGTTGAGTTTAGAAACTACCATATAGTAATTCTCTACATACACTTAAAGAAATGATCACCTCCCTTGTTGACTGTATCTTCGTAAGAACCTCTCGGTGTTTGCAGTATGTTTTAAAGGAAATGGTCGTCAGTTAAACATCCTATTAAAAACTTAATTATTATCTAAACAGGAAAGGACCCCAGATTTCAGTGCAACCCCAGTACTCTCTTTGTAAGTCCTTGTTAAAGCAGTTATACCTGCAGACTCGTTGCATAATGGGAGCTTGCTCCCCGAGGGAATGTCACAGCCTTCACTCAAAACATGCAAACTAAGGCTTATGTCAGCAACTTCAAAATCCATCATCTTTAGAATAAATCCTATAAAAAATCCTATATCCATGGGCAAAGGAAGTCACCAAATAGAGAATTCTGAATATTCATACTGCTCATCCCTAAATATAACCAGTGTATATGTATGTGCATTTAGTACATGACGCACATCCTGGAGATAAACCTCATCTAGTGAAGAAAAAGTGAGAGTACATCAGACAAGTCTGTTTGATAGAGAAAGGATTACTGGACAAACCATTTCTAAGTTTTATATTTTACTCAGTAAGCCAAAGGAGACATTTTCTCTGACACAAAGGAGTTTTGAGGTGAACTTCTACAATAAACTTAGGTGTTGATCTGCAGGGCTTTCATTTTGTTGAATATTTTAGAATTAGGTGTGTGTTAAAAAAAAAAAAGGTGTTAAAATCTGTGGGAAGGGGACAAAGAAAGATGAGTAAGCACTAGCATAAGGTTTTAGAGAACTGTTAAATATTTTGCTACTGTTGCTCTGTGAACAAATCAGAGACTCTCCTGTCTTGAAAACCTGATGAAGGCAACTCTTCTAAACGTTAAACAAGTAACACCTTGGTGTTTCATGGTTTGTGAAAATACTGGTAACTTTGTAAATCATGGGCAAAATTATCTTCTATTGTTAATTTACAATAGCAGCTAGGACTTTGAAAGTTGTTTAGGTGATTCCTTGTTTTGGAATAGGGGTTATTATTCATATCCCGTGACAGGAAATCCAGCTGTTACAGCTTCTTCCATAAGGAACAAGATGATGAGACCTGAGGCTTATGACCTGATATAGATGGTCCAGTGTCATTGCAGGTGGAATCAAGCTGGTAGCCTTGTTTCCAGTTGCTTATTTTTTTGTGACCATTACGTGGGTTGAAACTTTTCAAAGCTTATATCTATATTCTCCGCATATGATGATTGCTAGGGAAATGCATCTGTCATAATGATTTTACTGAGAAGCCCTGGCACCTAAGTGTCCTATTCAAGAAATTGAAATTTAGAACGAGATTATGGAAATAATTTGAGATTCCAGCAAAATACTATTCAGTATACAGTATACAGCATTCCTGTATCCAATTCACTATAACCTACTTCTTTTTCCAGTGGCCCTAATGGGTACAGATTCTTGTCTCCAGTTTTGGGAGGGTTATCTTAAAAATTTGTTTCCAACTACCTGCACTTGCACAGGAATGTGATCTCAGAAATGGGTTACATGCCAGAAAATGCTGCTGATAAAGCAACTAATTATTTTGCTACACTATAAAAGATGTATATAACTCTCACAATCCTGAACACTGATTGATTGAACTGATTGAACCTGATATAATTAGGAGTCATAATAATTGTATGTGGGAATAATGTAACTATGGCTTCCTCTGAAGTGTTCAACTGAAAATTAAAAACCACAATTATATTTAAGATGGGCTTACTTTAACAAATGCAAAGGACTAGTAGAGGTCATACAAAAATTCAAGCAAAGCAGCAAAACAAAGACTACAAGGAAGAAACAAGAAGCTTGTAAGGAAACAATAGTCTCTTCTAAATAGATTTTTTTTTCAAATGCGTAATTTATTTTAAAATTCATAACTTACAGTTATCTTCTACATCCTTTTTGCTGTCCTCTTCTGCAGGAAACACTTGATTGATAGCAGCCTGGAAAGTCTGTTCAATGAAAAATATTAACGTTGTCAGAATTCCATAAAAATAGGAATGTAATTCAAAGATGTCTTAAGCGATGACACAAGCGTGTGCACCGCAATTGTGCATGGCTTAAAATGAAATTGCCAGCTTTATATACATCAGGACTGGAAATTTTACTGAGTTACTAGATGCTGCATTTACATTACTACAATAGGTTATAAAAATTCAGTCACTGTAATATATATTTTTATATATTTGATGTGCATTTCAAAAATGGCATGTAATACTGTAATACTGTGTAATATAAAAAATAAAGATACAAAAATGCTGCAAATGGAAAAGCACTGTAAAGGACACAACTTCCTCAGTTTTGTGAAGAAGCCCACAGAATAACCACCAAATTATTAGTTTGGTCAATGGAATGTGCTGTCATATGCTGTATTAAAGCTTTCATAAAATATAAATGTATCCTGAAATACTGTAGCTTTGTTTGTTTTTTCTTTAATAAATCAATATTAAAATAAAATAAGATCTTCCTTCAAGCCTTTTATTCCAGTTATACAAAACAGCCATTTATTGCGTGTTCAGTGGAAAAATTCATAACAAAAGCAACTTTGTTTCTTCTTCATCCTCCAGAAATCATTATTTATATTGTTGTAAAAAGGAAGAAAAAAAATCTCACAACCTTCTAGAACACAAGCGTTACAGCATCTGCACAAAAATACCTATTCTAAGAGGTAGGGTTTTAATTATACTTTTTTTGTTTACCATAGTAATAGCTTGTTTGAGCTACCTATGAGTGAACAAAACCCCTGTTGTACCAATTAAACATGATAGCCACCATCCTGCTGTAGGCACAGACTCCTTTTCCCCATGGAAATGGAGACAAGAAGTCTAGCCTAATATTTGAAAAGGCAACCAACTGGATCTAAAGAATGACCTTAATAAACAAACATGTTTGCTTGTTTAACACTGTACTCAGAAAGATAGTCCCATGAGAAACATCTCACACAGAAGTTTAGGAGAAAGACAGCAACTTGTTCCATCTTTGCTTCAGTACAATAGACAGTATGTGAACTCTCATAGCTTACACCATCATGAACAGCCAGCCACAAATTCCAACTCCCTTTGAAGTGGGAAGGGTTAAAAATGTCTCAGAGGAGAATTTACTGGTAAAACAGTAAGTCTGTGACATCTCTTCCTACAAAGTTATCATAAAGTATGCAATTTGTAACCATAATAAATTTCTATTGTCGTCCATGTATCAGGTTCTAACATAGAAAAATATGCGCAAGAAGCTTTCCTAAGGGAAATGGAGCTGCTCAATGACACTGGAACATCTGAAAGTCCAGAAGACCAACTTCCTCCAAAATATCCTTTATCAGAGCTTGGTGGAGCCATGGAGGAACTGAATGTCTTTATGTACCTCACAAAGTTGCCAGCTGCTATTCTGTTCGAGCAGGGCAGAGATCCTCCCCCTTTCCTCCCTTGTACAATACTACAGTTAGATCATATTATCATCATAATTTTTTCACAAGTAAGTTTGTCAGTGATAAACATTTATCTTTACCCAACAAGATACATTTGAAGACAACAGTTTCCCACATAATCAGCTCCCTGTGAATGAAACAGTAGAAAAGTTTAAAAAGAATATGACCAGCTTCACAAAAAACTAACTTCACTTTTTATACTTGTCTGCTGCCATGTAACCCAAGTTTAACCACTAATAAAAACAAAATTTTTTTTTCATGAGTGTGTATAAGATACACAGCTATTCTGTAAGACTCTTCACAAATCTCTGATACTTAAATATTTCCTGGATCTAAAGCAGACATAGTAGATCTATCCCAGAAGAGGAGGAGCTTTTTTAATGTCCTTACCACTCAGCCTTATGATTTATGATAAATTTCAATGGAAAAAATGAAAATTCAAGCTGTATTATGTCCTCCTTAAGTTGTTTTTTTTTTTTCCACTCCATCTGAATTGTGAATTGATTCCCAGAATATTTTAGAAGTGATAAATAATCAATATGAAGAAGACTTATCTGAAAGCTGACATTTTCCCATTGGAATTCAGATTAGAACATAAGCCTAGTTTTAACTACGCCAACAATGTCACAGTTGGACTACTGCTTTATGTGGAGTGATTATTTGTTATGTAGGTAAGAATGCTAACTAGATGTGCAGAGCTCTGAATATTGCCAATTACTATTACAATCTAATATATTAAATAGGAAAATGGGCAAGGTATCCCAGGTCACACATAATAACCACATATCCAAAGAAATTCTTTACTATATTGTGTCTCTCCCTTTTTTTTTTTTTTTTTTTTTAATTATTGTAAGGAGAAAATGCTTCGGAAGTGGAAAACAGGTGGAAGACTTTTGCATTAAGGCACAGTTTGGGACAAACTTGTTTTAAGAAATGAAGAGGGTATTAATCTTATGACATTAAAGTGGACTCAGGAGGCAAAACAGAGGATACAGGGGGTTCTGCAAGGTTGTTCTTTCTTCCCCTCTCTTTGTAATGAAGCAGCCCTTGAAATGCAATGGCAATCTTAACTATTCTCCCAGAAACTAGATGAGTGAAAAAAGATATCTTTCCATTCAAGCAGGATCTTCTTTCTACCATGTAATTCAATATATGTAACCATGCCTCCCTTTATACCTTCCAGATACGGACAGGAGACATCCCTACTCTCAGCTGTATTTCACAAACCAATCTAAAGCAGTATAAATGCTGTGCAAGACAGACAAGAATATGTCTCATTCATGCAAGCAAGCTGCACTTACTGCTGGGAAGAACAAAAAAAAAAAACCCAACCTTCGCTTGAAACACTGAACTTTGGACATTCTGATCCTTACTTTCAAAGTACATTTATTCATTTATACTTAGCCCAGGAAAATACCTTTCTGGTTATTCACAGCATACCACAGTAAGTGCCCCATAAAGCTCTCTATGACCCTTCAGACCTGGCACAGGGCCATAAGATGCCTCTTACTTGATGGTAGGAGGGGTGTCAGTAAGTACCTGAAGCACCACACAGCTTACCAGTAACTGCCAGAAACTCATTACTGCTGATGCTCTAGGAAATGCCTGCCCCCCACTCCTCAGTGCCAGGAGGGTCCTCAGTGTGCAAGTCCCTCCAAGGCATCTCTTCCTATCACTTCACTTAGATTTGCTACCTCCAAGAAAAGCAAAAATTCCCTGATTGGCAATTTTACTGTCTCCTCCCTGTAGAAGTGTACATGTGTAGAAGTGTACTCCTCCTTCAGTAGAAGTGTACATGCAATACTAGTCGAGTTCAACAAACTGGCTGCCTTTTTACCCACCTCCTTCCTTGTACACCAGCATGCGACTGCTGGTGGGACATGAGCCAAGGCTGCCAACCCTGGCCCTCCTGGTCCAGTCTGGAGCCCATTCGCAGGGCAGCACTCCAGCCCCGGGTGGTACCATGCTCATTAGCAAACCATTACCCAGTTTATCTGTTTTCTTTCCAGTCCTGGCATTTATCAGCCTCACAAGCTGATGAACTAGTTTTCAGGGAGTAGCTCCCATCGTGTAACACATGCATCCTCTGTTCTGATAACACACTCCCGCAGCTTGGATTACTCTTCTTTGTATAGTGCAGGCTGGGTGACTCAGATCTCTACCTCTCTTTACACACTCAGCTTCCATATAGAAATGTAAATGTTGTTATTAACTCTGTATGGGCTGCGGTACTCAAAACTGGTACTTCTAATTTATAAGTAAATCAACATGGTGGCCAACTACCACCAGTCTCGACTGGGTAACTTGGTTTCATAATACAAAGCAATCTATGGCCATGCTGGCCTCAGGACTTTGTTCTTCTGCCACTGTTTTCTGCCATCCCAAAAACTTTCCACTTCTTCCTTTTTAAAGTGCATCGGTTCTCTGACCTCATTTGCTGTGTCAAACACAGCTCAGCAGGCAGATCTGAGAGGGTGCCACTCTGCAATGCCAGAGCTAGCGAGGGGTGGAGAAGGGAGGGAAGATATTAAGACATCATAAAACTGCTGCCTTGCAGCATTTATTTGTTACTGACAACATATTTTAATTAACCATTAAGTGGTATAAAAGGCAATAATCAAACATATGCATACACATTTCATTTTCAGGCTGTGATCTCTGGTAAACTACCAGTGCCTACAAAGAATACATATGACATGTTAATGACCCAGATTAAAAAATAATAATAAGTAACACCAGCCGGATATGCTTACAAGATCAGGTTACTCCTCTCCTCCCTGTAATTATCATGGGCAACTCTGGAGCTGCTGGATCACTCCTCCTTACTGAAGAGCACTTTGGAACTACCATTTTAAGTAAACAAAGATGATGATAATGGTTATTAATGCTGACTACTTCAAATTCATGGTCTAAGTGCACAAGAACAGCGTCTTCTTAAAAAGACAAAAAGTAATGAGAAATACTGTACTATAAAAAGAAAACAATAACACCTTGGAAAGTCTAAGAAAGTAATCAAGAAAATGTTTTACTCCACTTCTATTAATATAAGAAGGCTTGATAATTAGAAATATAGGACCATAATCTCTACGTTATTTAAACTGTGAAGTGTTTGTTCCCTTAGGTTAGTGAACATTAGGTCCTTAATTGAACTGCTTAATTCAAGAAGCCAGCCAACAGCAGGATAACTAACTTTCTAGACAAAGGAGATTTTTTGTTGTGAACCATGAAGCAAAATACTTGGGGTTTAGAATAATTTTGGGAGTTTTTTGTTGTTGTTGTTGTTTTGTGTGGATTTTTGTTTGGTTTTGGTTGGTTGGTTTTGGTTTGTTTTTAAAAATAAAATTATATATATATATGTATCTATGCTCCCAGAAAGGGGCTTATGTTAGAAATAAATAGTGACTCAGAAATCTCCTTACTGCCTTTTTCTGTTTCAGTATACAGACTTCTGCTCTTTATCACATCAGAACTATTTGGGGATATAAACAGAAATAGCGATAGGGGTCAAGATCATTTAAGTTAGTTGAAGATTATTTAGCCATAGCTTTAGAATATTTAATATTCTTGTCTGAGTAATTTTGCTCCTCCCCAGATTGAAGAATGCATACTACTGCTACTAAACTGACAGACTTTATCTCCCACACACAAAAATCAGACATTGTACTTGCTTTATAATTCTAATGAAAGCAAAATTAACTTCCTCTCCAAGATGAAAAAAGAAAGCCTATAAACATTGCCCCAAACGGAAGGACTGCTGCATAACCTTTTGACCTGTGACAAGGCATTCTCTTCTACTGCTGACATGAAAAAAGCTACAAAAAATATTTTTTATTTTCCATACCTGAAGATAAAGAAAGGACAAAATTGTTAGAAAGGGCACATATCGCATATTCACAAATTCAAAAATCACAACTTTTAAAAAGTGTCTGATCTTATTCCTGCTAGTAAAAAACAGGATGCTGACCATCTGAATTAAGATAATTGATAGATACAAGGTGCTTCCTGTAAAACTGACATTTAATTACAACATACTGAATCTGAAAGATGTCATGATAAATAAAGCAGTTGGAACACACTAATTAGGATAAGTAATTAATTTTAAAAGTTTTGTTTATTTTGCCTTTAATTTGATGTAGCAATTTGATAAGACCTTTGTTTGACATCGTGTTACTTCTCAAGATACTTAAGGTAAGAGGATTGAACTCTCAGTCTTCATCAGTCTAACAATAAAGTGTCTAATCTAAGACAGAGACTAGCACACCCATGTAGGACACTCTATGAATGTAAGGAAGATAAACTAATCTCAACAGTAGACTCTTAACCAGTCTCTAATTTAGAAAAATAAAGTATACAGTACTGAGTCAAATGGCTATGGAGATTCAATCCTCCTCTCTTTCACAAGCACATACGCAATGCACATGCCGGTAACTCACAGAAAGCACCTCTCATCAGTGGGATGTTTCATCTGCAATGCAAGCTAGAGCTAAACAAAGTTACGCACTTAGATACGCACAAGTCTATGGGGCCAGATGAGATCCGCCCAGCGGTACTGAAGGAGCTGGTGTAAATGTTTGCCAAGCCACTTTCCATATTTATCAGCAGTCCTGACTAACCAGAATGGTCCCAGTTGACTGGAGGTGAGTAAATGAAACACCCATCTACAAGAAGGGCCAAAAGGAGGATCCCGGGAACTGCAGGCCTGTCAGTCTGACCTCAGTGCCAGGGAAGGTTATGGAGCAGATCATCTTGACTGCCATCAATGCGGCATGTACAGGACAACCAAGTGATCAGGCTGAGTCAGCATGGGTTTAGGAAGGGTAGGTCCTGCCTGACTAACCCGATCTCCTACTATGACAAGATGACCCACTTAGTGGGTGAGGGAAAGGCTGTGAATGTTGTCTGCCTGGACTTGAGTAAAGCTTTTGACACTGTTTTTTCCCCACAGCATTCTCCTGGAGAAACTGGCTGTTCATTACTTAGATGGGCATATGCTTTGCTGGATTAAAAAATTATGGACAGACAGGCCCAAAGCATGTTGGTGAACAGAGTTAAATCCAGTTGGCAGCCAGTCACAAGCGGTATTCCCCAGGGTTCAGTAATGGGGCCTCTTCTTTTTACTATCTTTATCAATGATATGGTTGAGGGTATCAAGGGCACCCACAGTAAGGCTGCAGATGATACCAAACTGGAATGGAGTGTTGATCTGCTTGAGGGTTCGAAGGGTGTAGGGAGGACCTTGAACAAGCTAGATCAATGTGCTGAGGCCAGAGGAATGAGGTTCAACAAGGCCAAGTGCTGGGTACAACACTTGGGTTACATCAATCTCATGCAACACTACAGGCTTGTGAACAAGTGGCTGAAAAGTTGGCTAGCAGAAAAGGACCTCGGGGTGTGGGTCAACAGCCAGCTGAACATAAGCCAGCAGTGTGCCCAGGTGGCCAAGAAGGCCAACGGCATCCTGGCTTGTATCAGAAATAGTGTGGCCAGCAGGACCAGGGAAGTGATTTGTCTACCTGCACTTGGCACTGGTGAAGCTGCACCTTGAGTACTGTGTTCAGTCTTGGGCCCCTCACTAAAAGGACACAGAGGTGCTGGAGTGTGTCCAAATAAGGGCAACAAAGCTGATGAGTGGTCTAGAGAACAAGTCTTATGAGGAGCGGCTGAGGGAACTGAGGTTGTTTAGCCTGGAGAAAAGGAGGCTTAGAGGAGACCTTACTGCTCTCTACAACTACCTGAAAGGAGATTGTAGCAAGGTGGGTGTTGGTCTATTCCCCCAAGTAACAAGCAAAAGGACAAGAGAAAATGGCCTCAAGTTGTGCCAGGAGAGGTTTAGGTTGGATAGTGTTGTAAAGTGTTAAAAAAGTGTTGTAAAGCATTGTAACAGGCTTTATAGTGTAGGGGAGTGGTAGAATCACCATCCCTTGAAGTATTTAAAAGAAATTTAGATGTAGCACTTAGGGATGTGGTTTAGTGGTGACCTGGCAGTGCTGAGTTAACAGTCGGACTTGAAGATTTAAAAGGTCTTTTCCTGCCAAAACAGTTCTATGATCTCTAGCCAAACTTTGGACAGAAAACTGATTTTCCACTCCTTCGGGCAGCGTGTAGTTGTAGATATTTGGCCTACAGGTAAAATGTTTTTTGTAACATTTTTTTTCTGTTCCTTGTTTGTGAAACACTTACCTTGCCTTTCTGATTCAAAGGTTCAATAGTTAAGTTGTCAGTGCCAATGTCCACAATCATGCCCATCTGAAACCCATCAGTTGGGTGTGGAGCCCAAACGGGCTTCCCATCCTCCATTGTGGGATCTATCCAGTATTTCCTGTAAGAAAAAAAAAAAAAAAATTAAACAACAAAAAAATTGTATACAAATTTAGCATACTATCAGGATTCACTATAAAGACATTATTTTATTATGTTTATTTCTATTATTCAGTGTGGAAGGAGCAGAGCCAGCATGCCATGACGAGATTCTTTCAGCCTTTTTCCAACCCATGACACTTTGCTTACAGAGAACACCCTCAGACGTGAGTATGGAGAAGATTCAAGAACAGACCAGTTCTGAGGGGGGTCCAGAGACTGCTCCCTGCATGTCTTTCCCCAGTTTCCCTAACTTGCAAATTAAAAAGGGGGTCTATGTCATGATCAAAATGGAAATACAAGACAGATTCAAAGGTAAGACTATACTAGGAGCGTGTGTATACACACATATAGACACACATATTATATATAAACGTGCCTGCAGTGGGTCATATGACTAATGGATACTTGTCTGTACCTGATTTGATGTACAAATACTCGAATTTCTGTAACAGGCACATGTTGAGGCACATGAGCAGAAATCCAGTCTCTTGTCATTTGAGACCAATGAACACGTTCACTCTTTTCAAAGGGGTGGGCACGTGGCTTTTAAATAACCCATGAATATATTCAGGCAGAATTGATTTATCATACTATAAGCCTTTGAGATACTGACCTCTGATACTGTAACATTACAACTGCCTCTTAAGGAACACTAACCTTACTTTATAAGAATATGATATGGAAATTGTTTCTGAGGAATAGATGCAAAGGCCAAGACATTCAAACCTTAGGCTCTTCAAGATATGCGGCTAAATAAGCTCCCAATTAAAAGAAATATTTGATTGCATGCAATGCTCACTGAGCTAGCCAGGAAAGCTGCCAGGATTGGCACACTCTGAATGGCTAACAGTGCCATTTTAAATATGCTGATTTAGTCTTTTTTTTTTTTTTTTAAAACCTACTTCATAGTTCTTACACTAATAAGAATAGAGTCCACACAGCTTGAAAGGCTCAGTTCTCATGGCTGTTTCTTACCCCCCTCAAAAACTCATTCACATACTGAACTGACATGTTTTAGTGATTCCAAATCTTGTAAAAAGTATCTCATACCACCAAGGTGTAACTTGCCTCTCAGCATGAACAAAACGAGCTTGCCAAGCAGCAAAGAAAACACTGGCAGAAAACCCCAAGGGTGTGTAAGCTAGAAAACATGTCCCACATTTTTCTTCTCCTATGTCTGAAGGAAAAAGAAGCTCCAAAATTTCCCACAACCAATGAAGACTGCAGATCCCTTTGCCATAAACTGCAGGAAAAAGTTACCAGCACACTAGGAAGTTGTACAACCACAAGCAGAAAAGGACACTCTTGTCCCATAGAGGATCTGTCAGATCATGCTGCACATGACCTTCTCTTTCCTGCCTCCAAGGAGTTTAGAAAGGTTTGAAGAGAAGGGAAAGGCTTGTTGTGACCGCTGTCAAGGATTAAGGCAATTTCCTGTTACCTTTACTGGGAAATAATAGAAAATAAAAAGTAATTCTAAGAAAGGCACTGAATGCAAAGTCAAGTATTTTTTAACTGAAATAGCATTCTGAAGAGACTTTGAAAAAACTAGCTATAGAGTACTTAGTGCTGATGTCTGGTTTATGCTTAAATTTACTCAGTTAATCAGATATTTTTTTCCCCTTGAAAGCAGTTCAGAATGTAAAAAACTCATGAAAATTTTAACAAATATTTCTAGTGTATTCTACTGATACAACATCTTACTCTTGGTTTGGGGATCTGTAGTGAAACTGTTCTGGGTGTCTACTACAGACCCCCAAACCAAGAAGAAGATGGTGACAAGGCCTTCTACAGTCAACTGGAACTGGCCTCTAGAACACTCTCCCTGGCAGTCATGGGTGACTTCAATCACCCACATATTTGTTGGAAAGCCCACACAGCCAGGCATACCCAGTCCAAAAGGCTCTTGCAGTGTAGAGATGATAACTTCCCGATGCAGGTAGTGGAGAAGCCAACAAGGAGAGGTGCACTGCTGGATCTTGTATTAACTAATAAGGAAGGACTGGTTGGGGACATTAGGGTTGGGAATAGCCTAGGTGACAGTGATCACAGTATGGTAGAGTTTAGTATTAGACAAGGGGGAAGTAGAGCAGTAAGTAGGATTACAACCCTGGACTTCCACAGGGCTA